>JAVIAB010000139.1:19108114-19360614 GCA_032433765.1 Megaustenia siamemsis | reverse complement strand
GTGTGGAAGAGGATGCCGCTGTGTGGAAGAGGATGACCGCTGCGTGGAAGAGGATGACCGCTGCGTGGAAGAGGTTGACCGCTGTGTGGAAGAGGATGACCGCTGTGTAGAAGAGGATGGCCGCTGCGTGCAAGAGGATGATCGCTGTGTGTAAGAGGATGGATTTTGCGTGTTAGTAAGTTATTACCTGGCAGCATTGTGCACAGGAGTTCTGCGTCCCACAGGCGGATAATTTCGTCTTTGGAGGTACTCATATTTTTTCCGTCGATGAGTAATTGAAGTTTCAAGCCGGGCCTCGGTACTAAGATCAGGGGTGGTTGCTGCGGAGAAAAATCGCAAATAGAAATTCCAACTGGTGCAGCCGGGAATTGAACTCACAGCTTCTCTGTTTCGAGACCGACGTCTTGCCTCTAGACCAACCAGTCCTCCCGACATCGTGTTTGACGATGTTAACCGAGCGACGTCCTGAAGAAACCAGGCAATCGAATAGAAACATTCCCACTGCCTGTGGTTGGATTCGAACACGGGACCTTCTCGTTGAGAGGTCGACGTCTTTCCCTTGATCACCTACTTCCCTTCGAAACGGAGTCAGAGCCAGATAAATAAAATAAATAGTCAGAGCAAAACAGACAACATTCAAGATATACACACATAAGGAGAGAATATTGAAAGGTCATGCCAACCTACACACTTGTACTGATAGTATGTGAACTGTAGAGAGCTTCGGTCGAAAAATGGACAATTGGGCAGATAAATTATGGGGCACTGATGGGACCTCCTGCTGTCGACAAGCATTATGTAGGCGATTCGTTGAACATAGAAAAATGAACAAAGAAAAGAAGAATTATTATTGTTAGCTACAGTTTCAGCAATGGTGATGGTGGAGCCAGAATAACAATTGATGACATGAAAATGACTGTAGTCAGAAATTGTTTGGGAACTACTGACTGTAGTATATTTTTATCCACATTAGTTCTGCACTTTCTGCATGCCGAAAGCGCCTTATTCCCCTTTAAGCAGCTCTGTAACCAATCAAAATCGCCATACTTCTCAACACTGATCTCATGCATTAGTGCACGATCGCTGTGGCCTTTCTGTTCCAAACAGACAAGATTGAACAAAGTTGAATCAGTTCTAATAATTTTTTCCTTCTTCTTTTTATACTTCACTCATTCTATTTAATCCCAAGACACTTTTTTTTTGTATCCTCCTGCCCTGCTTTGATTTGCTCTCATTTTATTTCTCTCTCGCTCTGTGTAATGTTTTTATTTACACATAATCCTCATGAAGTATTAAAAGGTGTAATCAAACATTGAAAATGACATAAAACGCCGATGTTAATGTTATTGTCTCATTCATGTTGATAAAGTGCATGCTTTCTTGTGTTTTTTTTTTCAGCTTATATATTTTTTTTCTCTTTCATTATACGGTTCTCTTACATGCACGATAATTTCTTCCACTCTTTTTCTCTCTCCTTATACATTTACGCTCTTGTAATAAAACGGAATAATTTCTGTAGCAACTTCTTTCCTTTTCTTATTGAACATCATCAGCGTGTGGCTTTTTGTCCATTTTATTTCAGTGCAATGCGTTGTTATTATAATCGTTGTCTGTAGACATATATTAGTTATAATCTGAAATGAGTGGCTTAATTTCACAAATACATATTTATACTATATAGTACGCACATACGCGCGCGCGCACGCACGCATCCACACGCACGCACATACGCACACACACACTCACAGTGAGTGAGAGAGAGAGAGAGAGAAAGAAAGAGAGAGAGATAACCAGTGCTTAACATTAAAAACATGGTTTGATGGAGTATTAGAGACAGAGGAATTATATCAGCAAAAGGCTTCAACTAGAGGAAAGGACCGAAAGCTATTTACACCCATTGACGCTGGACGGCAGACCCCAGTAATCGGAAAATGCCGTAAAGATATTTTTTTTTTAAAGTTTTTAGGCTAAATGGGACATGGCGAATTGAAAAAGAAGAGCATATTTTGTTCCGTTATTTATTCATCAATATGAGCAGGGAGAGATAACCAATAAACAGAGAACATAAAAGAGGTAGGCCACTTTGGCATTATCATATTCATTCTTTGCCAAAGTATAGCATAGTTCACTAATTATGTTGGAATATATATCTAATGTATATGTATATATATATACCTAATGCATATCTAATGTATCTATATATTATCATTTCGAACCGAAGAGGGCACATAGGGCAGAAATTCCATACTCTTGTGTCCGACGATGTTTGTTATCTAGTGTTATACTGGGTACAAATAATAATACATAAATATTATTATATGGGGAACTTATCTAGTGTTAGGCTTTGCACAGGACCCGCATCGCATCTCGCCACACGACTCTGTTCTTGGCGAGTCACTCCATCCCGGCTAGGAAGCTGATGCCTGGTGTTGTTGCCTCTCGTCTATGTGCTCTTTTTGGTGTTTCTCTAGTTTGGCCTCTTTTTCTTTTATCCTGTGGCTCCTATTTGAGGGCTTCCTTTGAGATTCTCTTGTCCCTTATCATCTCATGGCCGACATATGACCACCCTCTTCTCTTGATTATAGATGAAATTGTTGGAAGCTTTTTCATTTCTCTTATTTCTGTACAAATATATATATAACTAAATTATACCTAATATGTTTATAATATATGGCCCTTTTCGCCTTGAAAGACGGTTTAGCAGAGGCTACTGTGTATTTTTTTTTTAAATGTTTTTTTGTCTTTGTCGAACAGCTACTCTCGTGGCTGATTCTACCAATGTTTGACAAACACACACGGCCACAAATTGAACAAGTCAGGCCCACGGATCCACATGGTTTTCTATCTTTTTTTTAATGAGTCTTTTCTCTTCTGTGTTTTGCAATAGCACAGCGTCAAAAAATGTTATGCTATATTTTTTATATTTTGTCTTTTTCCCTGTTAATACATATGTGTTCACCATATAGTATTGAGTTATTTGCGGGTCATCATCATTGCACTCCGAACATGTCCATAGGTGCCTATATCCCCTCCTCAGAAAGTTCCGCTGTGTCCAGCGACTGACGACTCCATTTATATTTATATAACTGTATTATATAATAGTATTTGACTATGAATGCGGTCTTATTCCATTCGCTGGACGTGCCCCAGCCATCTTAACCTTTGACTTCTGAGCATTGACGTGATTGTTGAGGTCTTTGCAAGTTGCAGAACAGTTAAGTTGGTTATTTTGTCCTGTCATTTGTTGTGCATAATATATGCATATATATGGGTCCCTCGTCCCACAGGCAGATAACTCCGTCTTCGGAGGTACTCACAGTTTTTCTGACGATAAGTAATTTTCGTTTCAAGCCGGGTTTCGCTGTTGAGATCAGGGGTGGTTGCCCTAGTGAGAAATCACAAATAACAATCCCAACTGATGTAGCAGGAATTTGAACTCACAACCTCTCTGTCTCGAGACCGGAGTCTTGCCTCGAGACCGGCGTCTTGCCTCGAGACCGGTGTCTTGCCTCGAGACCGGTGTCTTGCATCGAGACCGGTGTCTTGCCTCGAGACCGGCGTCTTGCCTCGAGACCGGTGTCTTGCCTCGAGACCGGTGTCTTGCCTCGAGACCGGCGTCTTGCCTCGAGACCGGTGTCTTGCCTCGAGACCGGCGTCTTGCCTCGAGACCGGTGTCTTGCCTCGAGACCGGCGTCTTGCCTCGAGACCGGTGTCTTGCCTCGAGACCGGTGTCTTGCCTCGAGACCGGCGTCTTGCCTAGAGACCGGTGTCTTGCCTCGAGACCGGCGTCTTGCCTCAAGACCAACCTGTCCCCCGCACTAGTAAATGACGATAGAGTCATATCAAAATGTATCAACGCATTACCAACTGTCGGCGATTCGTCATCTGCTGAAAGTGAAAAACTATGAGCTTGAAATGAGTGCTTAAGCTTCAACACTAATAAATGTGAACAATGGACGCATGTGAATCTCTTTCATCACGTGCTGGTTGTGTGTATTTTCAACTTGAGATCAACATTATTGTTTTATTTTACTTCTGCTACATCATTTCCTTTCAGTGCAATCGCTTCTTCCTGTAATCCATTTAAAACAATGCATTTTACATTTAGATATTGACGTCAATGTCGTTACCCTAATTCTAGCAAAAGTATGAGTAAAGTAACCTCTCAGCACGGCTGTTTATTATTTACGCTTTAGTTGTCAAATTGTTGTTGCCGTTGATTATTTTAAAAACCATTTCTAACAAATAATTCATTTATTTCCATTGTTCCATTTACAACCTTTCAATATCGCTAAGTTCAGAGCTAATGTGAAATAATTTGTGCAAGTTTTCATTCTTTAAGTAAATTTGAGAAATTTTTTTCTAATTTAATTCTGCTGCTGCTAACTGGTCACCTACTTCTGCATGAGTATTATCTTCCCCAGTAAAAAAAAAAAATGTTTATTTGAGGCAAAAGCCTGGACTTAAAAAATTCGGATTCATAATTGGTGTTATTTTATGTTAAATTTGCAAGTGATTGTATTTTGTGTTCATTAACTAAAAATGATAATGTCTCAGCTATTATCAGAAAAATGTCTCAGTTATCACCGGGACTAGCTATTTTTATTATTTCACCAATTTCATGTAATTTTATGTTGCTAATTTATTCAGTTTTATTGTACCTTTCATTGTACCATTCTTGCAACTATCATCTTGATGTAATCGTATTTATATGAAATATTAATTAATAAAAATTAGCGTGTTAGAAATTGTAATGATGATAACAATATATTTTTAGAACAATTAACAGAACAATCATTCATCATCATCATGTACCCTGCCGGTTGGCGTAGGCGATCATGTCCCTTCACAATCTTCTATCTACAGTGCATCGTATCTGTTCTGTTGTTGACTGTTTTCCATGCCATGACACCAAGCTATCCAGTATTTTCTCTCATTGTCGTCCGCGATCTCTCTTTCCTTTTATTTTGCCAGTTGTAACCACGTATTCCAACTTTCCTCTTCTCATGAGAACAATCATTACTACTGATTAATTAGAACTGATAATAATGACATTAAAGGAGCTAAATATCATATTCTTCCTTCCTTTTACCCACATCAATCTGTAATATTAATTTTGGACCACATACGTGCATATAAGATGTAGTTAGTCGAAAGCACCGAGTATCACCACAAACGAATTAAAATCCATAATTTCTCAACCGCCCGTGGAAGTGGAATCGCCCGAATTAACATTTCTCATAGAAGGGTTCATACAAAGAGAGGTAGCTGCAGTCCCCATCATAGCAGCTACAGCACGCGCCAAAAGACATAAGGCGCAGCGGCATCGAAAGTGAACGCAGCTGAACTGTACTTTGTCATACGATGTCATCATTCATCGTAAGCAATAGAAACATCGAAACACGATCCGGATGAAAAACACAGCTCACGGTGTGCAGAGAGCACTAAACTCAATAGCTCCGGCAGCAAACCGGACTCGGAATATGAGGAAACTGCAACAAAAAACACTTTTTCAGACAGTCTCAACGGTTCTTGTCGTCTATCTGCCATGTTGATCGAAAGTCCCAGCCATCTAAAATATTAAATTTGACTCACAGCCATCTCAAATATTATATTTAACCCACAACCATCTAAAATATTATAATTAACCCACAACCATCTAAAATATTATATTTAACCCACAACCATCTATAATATTAATTTTGACTCACAACCATCTATAATATTAATTTTGACCCACAACCATCTATAATATTAATTTTGACTCACAACTATCTATAATATTAATTTTGACTCACAACCATCTATAATATTAATTTTGACTCACAACCATCTATAATATTAATTTTGACTCACAACTATCTGTAATATTAATTTTGACTCACAACCATCTATAATATTAATTTTGACCCACAACCATCTATAATATTAATTTTGACCCACAACCATCTATATGTATTTTTGGTAAAACTATAGTTGGCTTTGCTTTGTACACATGCCGACAGCGATCACGGTGACCGACACATTTCATCAGACAAGTACACAGTTACTGACAGTTAGACCACAAATTATATCTACCCTCGACACTGAAAGGCAAATGATGAAAGAAAGAAAGAAAGAAAGAAATAAAGAAAGAATGAAAGAAAGTCCCCCAAGCTACCATTGTAAAACAAGGGAGAGAATAACCAACAACAAAAAATTGCTGGATTATCTGGAACTAAATAAACGACTGCACGATTATCACTCAGGCTTCATCACTCAAGAGCATTGGTGATCAGATGAGATAACTTGTTAAAGAAACAGAATATGCCTTCCATAACAAATCAAAACAATCAAAACTTCTAGCCACTGTCTTCGATCTTGCATATGTGATATACTAAGCGTAGGAAAATGGACGCTGAAGAAAAATAATCAGAAGATGAAGAATGTTTTTATCTTTCCATAACACTTTTATGGTTATGTGAATGTTTTTATGTGAAAGGAATACTTGTTATCATTTTATAAAGGCTTTCATGTTGTTCTGAATGTTTTCATGTGTCTTTTCATGCTTTTATGTTTTTATTAATATTTTTTTTCTGTTTTTCTTCATGCTTTTGTTTGCCTTTGTGTGTTTGTATGTGTTTATATTTCTTTTATGCTTTATATTTTTATGGATCTTTTATGCATCTTTCATGCTTTTATATTTTTATCAATGTTTATGCATCTTTTCATACTTTTATATTTTTATCAATATTTATGCATATTTTCATACTTTTATATTGTTATCAATATTTATGCATCTTTTCATACTTTTATATTTTATCAATATTTATGCATCTTTTCATACTTTTATATTTTTATCAATATTTATGCATCTTTTCATACTTTTATATTTTATCAATATTTATGCATTATTTCATGCTTATGTATTTCTATGAACACGTTTATGTTTTTGTGAATGTTACTTTTTTTTGTGGGCGCTATTCAAAATGAATGTTTCGAAATTGGAAAACATTTGAATAAACTCAGACACTGGCGCCAAAGTGAGAAGACATCATTGATTACATGTTGGAGTGTGGTCTTGAGACTGCAGCAGTTTGGAAGACGTCATCGTACAAGAGAACGTGCAAGCGCGCGCAAATCCGTGAGCTTGCCGAGGTGTACACACTTCATCATCATCATCAAGTGCCTTCTCCGCAACGAAGGTTGGCTACCATCGAGCGCCATTATGCTCTGTCTCTTGCTTTGATGGTGCAGGTTGTCATAGGCTGATTTGTCCATCTTTTGATGTTACTCGTCCATGTTAGTCTTGGTCTGCCTCTGCCTCTTTTACCTTGTATTTTCCCCTCCAGGATTACTTTTAGTAGGCTTTTGTGTCTTTTAACATGCCCCAAAAATCGCATTTGTCTTGTTTGAATTGTGTTTAGTAGTTCTCTTTTCATTTTTAGTAGTTTTAAGACTTCATCGTTTGTTTTCTTTTCCATCCATCCAATTCTACCTATTCTTCTATATATCCACATTTTAAATTCTCTGTTCTGTTTTCTTGTCTAATGTCCGTGTTTCTGTACCATATAGGAATATTGAGAAGATGTAACATTTTGCTATACTTAGTTTTAGCCCTGGTGTTATTTGTTTTGATGTTATATAGTATGTTTTTCATGACATTAAAATTACTTTTTGCTATTCCTATTCTTTTGTTTATTTCATGTATAGGTGTGTTCATATCAAGTGTGTACACACTTCATCATTCGCATGTATAGGTGTGTTCATATCAAGTGTGTACACACTTCATCATTCGCATGTATAGGTGTGTTCATATCAAGTGTGTACACACTTCATCATTCGTTAATATCGAAGAATAATCGATATCGATATACTAACCACTCAGGGCTTCTGTGGCGGTGTGTGTGTGGGGGGGGAGGGTTGGTGGGAGATGAAGAGTCCAATAAACAAAGAAAAATGGGTAGAAAAGTGCAGTATTTTATAAGTCAAAATAGTTTCTCATTAAAACATCACTGTAAATATAATGTAAGATGCTAACAAGATAGCGATTAATGACCAGAGATAATAATAATAATAAGCGTGGCACAAGTCACTGGTTTTGTAGATTAACTGAAACGTCTAATTAAAGTTATTGAAGGCTAGTGTCAAGATTGAAGGCAAGGGTTAAGATTGGAGGCTAGTGTCAAGATTGAAGTCAAGTGTCAAGATTGAAAGTAAGCGTTAAGATTGAAGGCAAATGTCAAGATTGAAGGCAAGGGTTAAGATTGACGGCTAGTGTCAAGATTGAAGTCAAGTGTAAAGATTGAAGTCAAGTGTCAAGATTGAAGGTAAGGGTTAAGATTGACGGCTAGTGTCAAGATTGAGGTCAAGTGTCAAGATTGAAGGCAAGGGTTAAGATTGACGGCTAGTGTCAAGATTGAAGTCAAGTGTCAAGATTGAAGGCTAGTGTCAAGATTGAAGTCAAGTGTCAAGATTGAAGGTAAGCGTTAAGATTGACGGCTAGTGTCAAGATTGAAGTCAAGTGTAAAGATTGAAGGCTAGTGTCAAGATTGAAGTCAAGTGTAAAAATTGAAGACAAGGGTTAAGATTGACGGCTAGTGTCAGGATTGAAGGAAAGTGTCAAGATTGAAGTCAAGTGTCAAGATTGAAGGTAAGCGTTAAGATTGAAGGCAAATGTCAAGATTGAAGGCAATTGTCAAGAGACTTGATTGGGGGACAGTTCAAGCGTTAGCTTTGTGATGTGATGAAAATGTGAAGCTCACAGTCGTTTGTACCTGATACTTTAGTTGATTTGCTCATGTCTTTCCAGGAAGATACACTGCACGTGTTTCTTTCATTTCTACATTCAAAGTGATTAGGACAAGCTGTATTTTAAAATGTTAACAATGTGTGGTTTCAATGAATTCTGCATCAGAGGAAAATCTCACATTCGTCAGTTTTTGATTTTTGTTTTCGCTGCAAGAACTTCTAAACTATCGTTCTTGCATAAATAATTACTTGAGTTAAAAGTGTTATGTTTTGTTTGCTGTGTCACAAATTGGAGTCACTTCCACAAATATTACAATTGAGAACCAAATATTACAATTGAGAACCAAATATTACAACTGAGAATCAAATATTACAATTGAGAACCAATATTACAATTGAGAACCAAATATTACAATTGAGAACCAAATATTACAATTGAGAACCAAATATTACAATTGAGAACCAAATATTACAATTGAGAACCAAATATTACAATTGAGAACCAAATATTACAATTGAGAACCAAATATTACAATTGAGAACCAAATATTACAATTGAGAACCAAATATTACAATTGAGAACCAAATATTACAATTGAGAACCAAATATTACAATTGAGAACCAAATATTACAATTGAGAATGAGCGAAAAGTGTAGGTTCAGGATATACACATCCATAAATGTTACTAGTTTAGATTAGAACTATAATATCAATTTGAAATTAAACAAACAACCTTCAGTTGACATCTACAAGGTCAATGACTTTTCCTGCCCCAGGTGGCGAGACTTTACGTCTGTAATCACAAACTATCACAAACTATCACAAACTATCACAAATCTTTCACACTTAAGTGTAGGTTAGATATTTTAGGAAATACTCAAAAGTTGGATAGAAAAAGTGGAGTTGTACGCTCTAGAGGAGAGTTATAGTTGTATGTTCAAAATGAGAACAATAAATGTATTCGTTTGAAAAGGAAAAGTTTGTTTATACGTTGCACATGAAAACCAATCATTGTATGTTCTAGGCATAAACGCTAGTTTGATGTTCTACTATAGACAGGAAACATATATGATCTATCATGTAGGTTTAAAGATTTGTTCTGTTATTAGGGCACACAGAAAATAATCAGCGAATAAATGTAGCTTTTGTTTGAAGCCTGTCTTTCTTGCAGACCTGGAGAACAAAATGAATGGAGACGGAAAAGCAGAGCTCAGCCCAGACTTAGAACACTATGATCACCCTTTCAAACTTACTTTTATTGTTGTCCTTGGTTACGACAAAAGTATAACTGGCTATTTATTTATTCTTTATCTGATTTTCAGCGTTGAGTGGAGATATAAATTGTGGTCTCCTTTGTTGGCCTCTCCTGCTGTTATATTTTAAGTGTTTCTAATATTCCATTAAACCACTTACCTTTATGTTCGATTTTGAGTCTCATGTTCTTGTACTGTTTTGGGAGGTTCATTGTGACGTATTTTTATCGTTCTGTCTTATTAAGTGGCGGAACTATTTTATCTGTAGTTTCTTTATTTATTTAACAGGAAGATTTTTTAAACAGTTTTTTTTTTAGCTCTTCAATACTTTTTCCTGTTATCTCTCATACCAGCAATACGTCTTACACAATTATCCTGTTATCTCTCATACCAGCAATACATCTTACACAATTATCCTGTTATCTCTCATACCAACAATACGTCTTACACAATTATCCTGTTATCTCTCATACCAGCAATACGTCTTACACAATTATCCTGTTATCTCTCATACCAGCAATACGTCTTACACAATTATCCTGTTATCTCTCATACCAGCAATACGTCTTACACAATTATCCTGTTATCTCTCATACCAGCAATACGTCTGACACAATTATCCTGTTATCTCTCATACCAGCAATACGTCTTACACAATTATCATGTTATCTCTCACACCAGCAATACGTCTTACACAATTATCCTGTTATTTCTCATACCAGCAATACGTCTTACACAATTATCCTGTTATTTCTCATACCAGCAATACGTTTTACACAATTATCCTGTTATTTCTCATACCAGCAATACGTCTTACACAATTATCCTGTTATTTCTCATACCAGCAATACATCTTACACAATTATCCTGTTATTTCTCATACCAGCAATACATCTTACACAATTATCCTGTTATTTCTCATAACAGCAATACGTCTTACACAATTATCCTGTTATTTCTCATACCAGCAATACGTCTTACACAATTATCCTGTTATTTCTCATACCAGCAATACGTCTTACACAATTATCCTGTTATCTCTCATACCAGCAATACGTCTTACACAATTATCCTGTTATCTCTGATACCAGCAATACGTCTTACACAATTATCCTGTTATTTCTCATACCAGCAATACGTCTTACACAATTATCCTGTTATTTCTCATACCAGCAATACGTCTTACACAATTATCCTGTTATTTCTCATAACAGCAATACGTCTTACACAATTATCCTGTTATCTCTCATACCAGCAATACATCTTACACAATTATCCTGTTATTTCTCATAACAGCAATACGTCTTATACAATTATCCTGTTATCTCTCATACCAGCAATACGTCTTACACAATTATCCTGTTATCTCTCATACCAGCAATACGTCTTACACAATTAATTCCAGTGGTGGTTAATGTTCTCTTTGTTATGGTGTGTAGAATTTAATTTTGACAGCTTGTGCAACTTTGAAATAAAGATTGTGTTGTAGAATACCGATTTTGCCTCCAGAGTTATTTCCTTGCAGGACTGTAGTGGTAACATTTGTCTAATGATGACAAGCTTTGTTCCATCTTGGATCTATTTCTGCTGCTTGTGGATTCCTGTTTGTCAATATACTCGTTATTTACTGGTCTGCAGATTCCCTGGAAATTTGTTTTTTTGCTTATTCGCCAACTTCCACCTCTGGCGAAGTCCCTAGAGAATACGGACAGAATTTTGCGTGTTAATCCGTTTTTCGCTGACAGCCGTGAGCACATGGGTCCCTCGCCGCACAGGCAGATAACTCGGTGTTCGAAGGTACTCACATTTGTTCCTTCGATAAGTAATTGACGTTTAAAACCGAGTCTCGCAGCTGAGACCAGGGGAGATTGCCGAAGAGAGAAATTACAAATAAAAACTCCAACTGGTGAAGCTGAGACTTGAACTCACAACCTCTCAGTCTCGAAACCCGCGTTTTGCATTGAGACCAACCAGTCCCCTGATTCCGTGGAAATGAGCAAGGAGATAGTTAATTTAATTCATTGTACAATAAATTATTGTTGAAATAACAGAGGAAAAATAGAAAGAGCATGATTATAAAAATGTTACATATCTTCGATTAGACTTCTCTATATAATTTGCAAAAAAGAGTTCTTAAATGTTATGTAGAGTCAGCCTTAACATATTGATGTGAATCAAGGACAATAGGACAACAAACAAGAAAATCACTGGAGTCTGTAGAAATATGGTTTAACAGAAGAATGTTGAGAATACCATGGACAGCTAAGAAGAGTAATATGAAAACGTTCTGAAAGAGGACAAAGCAAAAAGAGAGCTAATTTCCAATATTAAGAAGAAAAAATCATCGCTTTTTGGCCATGTAATGAGAAGAGAACAACTGGAATATATTGTAATAACTGGGAAAATTGAGGGACGAAGAGATAGAGGGAAGCAAAGAGAAAAGATACCATACAGCTTAAGAGAATAGCTTGGAAGTAGGTCAACAACAGAAATGATAAATAACTGTTGAGATCGAAAGTTGTAGAGAGACATGATCACCTACGCCAGCAGGCCCGGTACTTGATGATGATGATATATTTTGCCTATCTTCTCACATATTCTTGTCCTACTATTCTTGTTCTTCTTCTTTCCTTCCTCGTTTGCCTTTCATCGTCGATGGGATGTATAATTTGCGGTCTTTTACTTTTCTATTTGCCTCTCCTACTGTTGTTTCTTAGTGTTTCAAATATTCCATGAATCCATCTTTTTCGTAGTCGGCCCTTGGGTCTGGTGTTCACGCAACGTTTATTGAAGGCTCTTTGTGTAGTGTTTTAATCTTTCTGCCTTTTCACGTGGCCAAACAACCATTTTATCTGTTGTTTCTTATTGCACTCTATGGCGTGAATTATTCCTAGCTTTTTTCTCAGTTCTTCATTTCTGATTTGATCTCTCAGGCTATTTCCTGTCTAACACATTTCATCTCGGTAGTGGTTATTTTTCTTACTGTTTTTGCATCTATGGTTCAGGAATGGCTGGCATTGGTAGCACAACTTTTGGATGATGATTGTATTGTAGAGTGCCTGTTTTGCTTCTTTTCTACAGTTGGTTATTAATAATGCTGTTAATGTCTTGCCTTGCCATAATCTTAAACTGTTGCCTGAAATCTTTCCTCTATGCTTCCCTGTGTGACTTCCTCCATAGATTTTCCTAGTTTTCACACATTTCAGCTGTTACCTATTTGTTATATTCTCCATAAACTTTGATGTTTTCCTTGTGATATCGGTAATAAACTTTCTTCTTACTTTGGCTTCGTATAAAATAGAACAAACAATGAACTTGTTTACCTGCGATATCATTTGTAACATCTACAGTAGAATTATCTTCTGCGTTACACGTTGTTGTGTGGCGAGATCCACTGTTTCGCTGGCTAAAAAACCGCATTAAGTGTTCGAAATCCGCAGCAGACAGAAATGGTTTTATCTATCGGGGTTAAATAAAAAACCTGAGTCTCACACGTTGTTGTGACTGCTTTGACCAAGCGAATTTTATCCCTCTGGTCCTGTCGGGAGACACCCCGACATACACCAGCAATGGTAATATGTTTTGTGAAGAAAGTTACACGCTTAGTTTAGTTTAGTTTAGTTTAGTTTAGTTTAGTTTAGTTTAGTTTAGTTTAGTTTAGTTTAGTTTAGTTTAGTTTAGTTTAGTTTAGTTTAGCTTAGTTTAGTTTAGTTTAATTTAGTTTAGTCGATAGACCATTCTCATTGCACACAGAACAAGTCCATATGTGTTCAGATCTCCTCCAAGAATATCCATCAATGTGCAGCGACTAACAACACTGGTGTTGTGTTGGCTGACAAGTTCTTTAGATTCCGTCACAGGTCATCGGCGTTAGCAGACATTGCATAATATGGCTAGAACAAGAGTCAGTAAACGTCAGTTAGAAGTGTGTACTATCACAGTCAAATCTCCAGTGTTGAGAAAGACAGTTAATACATTCTCTACTTATGTGTGATGATCAAAGTTAGATTGTATAATTAAATGTCATCTTTATTTACATTTTTGTAAAAAAAATACAGGTAGAAGAGGTGAGAAAACAATATAACAAATAATGGGTTTTGAATTGACCGATTCTTTGGCTACTGTAAAAAACAGAGATAGGAAGAAAGAGAGAGAGAAAGAAAGAGAGAGAGAGATGAGGGGGTGGAGATAGGGACAGAGGTGGAAATTGCTGTTTTATTTATTTATGTTTTGGATGTTCCGGCCTTAACAACAACCCTCCCCCAAAATCGATACGTCTCCTATTTATCTTTGATAGACGCGAACAATTATCTCTTTCTACTTGACATCATACAATATGTTGTCATTAGTATCTACTGTACACAAACTCTTGCGTTTTTGACAACAAAGTTTTAACTAAAACACTCTCATCGATGTAAGCCCTAATGATGTCTACTCACGACACGACTGGCAAGGTCTGGTCTAACACACTTCCATCTTGCAATTAAAACTCAGTTTTTGAGAGACTGACATTTTTTTTTTTAATTTTCCTTCCTAGAAAAAAAAAATACTTCAGACACGGTATTTTATTGAACACGAAACAGAAGCACTTTGACAAGCAACAGCGTAATTCAATCGTTATATTATCCACAAGAGTCTTACTTCTTCCAACAGTAGCAATCAGGGAAATATGGAACTTGTGCACTTGTGAATATTCAGCATGTTTTCAGAATGTTTTTATCTTCATGTCTAACTTGAGTCACAACTTGAATCACAACTTGAAACATGGTGATGTTATATTTATGAAATAGATGCATTATCTTCGGTGTTATGAAGTGCTATGTAATGGATTTGTTTATATGATTTATCCTTTCTGAAAACAAAGGCACTGTTGTTTAAGTGAGTTACTCGTCTCTTGTTTACTGTCAACACAATTAACTTCTACATTTATTTTCTGCTTTATGATACTCTCTTTTCTCTGCATTCATTTCTTAGAAATGTTGTCACGTTTTTTTCCTGTTTATCTATTTATGTTCTTAAATCGGTCATTTTTATATGAGACAATTCTTTACTTCATATAAAGTGACATTTACTGTTTCATTCTCTTATTTAGAGATTTTTTTGGTATTTTTTTACTAACAAGTAAGCTTCAAAAGCCCAGCCTCACTCCCATTTGTTACATAATTATTAAATGTATTATCATGAGCCAATTAAATGTTTGTTTACATCTATTTTTTGGGGAAATTGTGAACATCAAATAGAATGACGAGACCGGAAATAACGATATCTGGGGAAGAACACACGGCCAATATAGCAACAAATTGTGAATGGAAAATAGAAATGGGTTGAACACACACAAGGAAACCTATTGCCAGCATAGTGCGATAGGCGCTGTCATAGAACTTACAGGGGAAAAGAAAGACAGGAACGCCCAAGAATAAATGGAGACGAGAAGTCAGAATTCCTTATAAGGATTGGCTTAAACTTGAGAGAAGTCGAGAAAATGACCAAAATAAAGATTGATGGGGAGACCTTATCCGTGGCCTGTGATACACAAAATAGTCGAAGGTGTTATGATATTCCCAATTACAGAGATTAAGCTCTTGCTGTTTTCGAAATATTTTCTGTTCTAAATATGGTTTTTCTAATAATAGTAATGATGGCAACTTAAACAGGTGGCAGGTAGGCCAGTGATTCTCAACATATCGATTTCTGCCGGACCCTCCTTTTAACCTTGTTTTCTTCCTGTCCGCAATCCTCGCGCCATGCGCCCCCCCCCCCCCCCCCCGCTCCCAACCAATTACGTTATTTTTACTTTTTCCCACCGTCCCTGAAAAAAAATTCGTACCAACCTGAGCCGATATGGCCCCCGGTTGACAAAAACTAAACGATAGAATAAGGAGCACAAGTGTAACATCACACAGCAGTGTGAAAATGTCACATATACTCACTTGTACATTAGGACTAATATAGCAATTGTTGACATTATCAGGAAGACAATTCACCTGGAAGAAGTAAGACATTATCAGGTAGACAATTCACCTGGAAGAAGTAAGGCATTATCAAGTAGACAATTCACCTGGAAGAAGTAAGGCATTATCAGGTAGACAATTCACTTGGAAGAAGTAAGGCATTATCAGGTAGACAATTCAACTGGAAGAAGTAAGACAATATCAGGTAGATAATTCACCTGAAAGAAGTAAGACATTATCAGGTATACAATTCACCTGGAAGAAGTAAGGCATTATCAGGTAGACAATTCACCTGGAAGATGTAAGTCATTATCAGGTAGACAATTCACCTGGAAGATGTAAGTCATTATCAGGTAGACAATTCACCTGGAAGATGTAAGTCATTATCAGGTAGACAATTCACCTGGAAGAAGTAAGGCATTATCAGGTAGACAATTCACCTGGAACATGTAAGTCATTATCAGGTAGACAATTCACCTGGAAGAAGTAATGCATTGTCACGTGTGGACATTCAGAAATATTTTATTATAGCCGTCATTATGAGGCAGAACAAACAGAGCACGACCACGACATATAATAACTTGGTCATCATATTGGTCACTACTATATATTCTGACTATCTAATGAAAGACCGTCACATCAAGCGCCGTTTATTTCTTTAATTTGCTTCTTTCACGTGATGAAGGCTTTTGCCGAAGCGTTGCAGTTCATCTAGTATGTTTCTTGGTTTTGTATGTTTATATTACATATAACTTGTTCATTAATCATTTCTGACATTGTCACATGACAGGTATGTAATGTCTATAAATGGTCTCACGATAGCAAAACTATGATGTTAAACGAGTGGCATATATCTATATTTTTTGTTTAGAGAAAAATGATATCATAAAGAGGGAATCAGTATGTGTATGATTAAATAAATTAAACCTGAATTGATTTAATGAAGGAACAAACTTTTCATCTTTTAAAATCTCAACTAACATACATAAAGATTTTTAAAATGTAAAGAGTCCCGCCACGCCAAGTGGGGCGTATAGCGAAAATGATGTTAGTGACCATAATTTTTATAGATTGTCGGCACATGATTTTTGGGGTACTGTGGTCGGTATTTACGCCCGTGCCTCTTTACTTCCCCCTCACCCTACCCCCCCCCCCCAAAAAAAAAAAAAAATATATATATATATAAATATCCGGTACTCATTTAAGGCTGGGTGAATTCGGAAGCCGTCGATCAGGATCGAGCCCGACCTCCTATACCTGAACATGGCTGCTTTATAATTATCATCAGAAGGATGGAGATAAAAACCAGTGATCTTCTTCCTCTTCTTTTCTTCATCATTCGCTTCTCAGTGTCGCGAGTAGATGTAATATGCAGTCTTTTTCTCTTCTGTTGGCCTCACCTGCTTTGTATCCGTGCTAAATATTTGCTGTACTTGTGGTGCTCAGCTATCCATCAATAAACCTTTACGTGCTACTTCTGTGTTGAGTTAATCCTTGCCAGTTTGTGTACTCTTTAGTTTAGTCCACAGCTGAGATCTCCTCCCCATATATGTCCCTCAGTGTGTTGTGACTGATGACTCCAGTTCTGTGTTGATTTGTCTGTGTTTCCTCACGCAGCGAGCATTTCTTGCATTACCAGTTTTGTAAATGTCTTCTTTCTATTCATTCTACATCTGTTCAGTGAATCCTCATTCACCGCCTTTCACTTCATCCTATAGCTTCTCTTCCTTCAATTGTTATATTATGTTTTGCTGATAAAGGTCACATCGACTTGACAATGTCTTGACCTATTTCTGTTTCACTCAATGAACTCTGTACATCCACATCATCTTTTTGTCCTGTTATCCAGGAATGTAGAATCGTGTTGCTGTATCAAGTATGCTCATGATACGCTGTTACATTATAAGTTCAAGTTCAACTATCTAGATCCTAGAATGATGAGTGGTTGTAAGGATTAAACTGATTATTTACTACTATGGTGGATTTCTATTCGATGCCCTGTAGTTTAAATGAATTTTTTTTTACGGGTTTCTGTAGTCCAGCCCTGTACACTGCGGGACGTCCCCGTCTCAACTGTCAACGTTCCACCGATCGCACAAAATGTAATAATGCAGTAAAGAGATATTTACACTTAAACAATCGCTCCTCGGTTATCATATCCTAATCACTCCTCGGTTATCATATCTTAATCGCTCCTCGGTTATCATATCCTAATCACTCATCGGTTATCATATCTTAATCACTCCTCGGTTATCATATCCTAATCACTCCTCGGTTATCATATCTTAATCGCTCCTCGGTTATCATATCCTAATCACTCATCGGTTATCATATCTTAATCACTCCTCGGTTATCATATCCTAATCACTCCTCGGTTATCATATCCTAATCACTCCTCGGTTATCATATCCCAATCACTCCTCGGTTGTCATATCCTAATCACTCCTCGGTTGTCATATCCTAATCGTTCCTCGGTTATCATATCCTAATCACTCCTCGGTTATCATATCCTAATCACTCCTCGGTTATCATATCCTAATCACTCCTCGGTTATCATATCCTAATCACTCCTCGGTTATCATATCCTAATCACTCCTCGGTTATCATATCCTAATCACTCCTCGGTTATCATATCCTAATCGCTCCTCGGTTATCATATCCTAATCGTTCCTCGGTTATCATATCCTAATCGCTCCTCGGTTATCATATCCTAATCACTCCTCGGTTATCATATCCTAATCACTCCTCGGTTATCATATCCTAATCGCTCCTCGGTTGTCATATCCTAATCGTTCCTCGGTTATCATATCCTAATCACTCCTCGGTTATCATATCCTAATCACTCCTCGGTTATCATATCCTAATCGCTCCTTGGTTGTCATATCCTAATCGTTCCTCGGTTATCATATCCTAATCACTCCTCGGTTATCATATCCTAATCACTCCTCGGTTATCATATCCTAATCACTCCTCGGTTATCATATCCTAATCACTCCTCGGTTATCATATCCTAATCACTCCTCGGTTATCATATCCTAATCACTCCTCGGTTATCATATCCTAATCACTCCTCGGTTATCATATCCTAATCGCTCCTCGGTTATCATATCCTAATCGCTCCACATTTAGAATATGGATCATCTGCATGGTGTTCAGCATCAAACACCACACTTCAAGAACTGGATAAAGTACAAAACCAGGCACTTAGGGTCATCACAGGAGCAATGAAATCAACACCAATATTAGAGATGGAGAAATTGTGGAGGATACCAGCACTGAGAGAACGGAGGGACACAAAGGTGCTGATACAGGCAGAAAAATTTGCTTGCATGCCGAGACATCCAATGAAGGACCGATTCCAAAATCTTGCATTGGGACGACTTAAGAGAAGCAGTTTTATCCACCAAGCCAAGCGTATTAGTAGACAAACACCAGACATGCCAAGAGCTGTTAACCCCCTACTGCCCATACCAGAACAGACTCCCTGGACAGAGGAATCTGGATTATCAGTTCAAATACGGACAGAAGTGAAAGGAATAGTTGATAAAGAGGAACAGAATAGTCTACAGCGAAAAACAATAACTCTCAGTTTCCTGGATGAAGAATACCCACAAGACCTATGGATTCGTGTGTATACAGATGGATCAGCACAGAATGCAGTAAAAAATGGGGGAGCAGGTGCATATATAGAATACCCAAATAACACTAGGGATATGAATAAAATAGCAACAGGGAAATATTGTCACAATTATGATGCAGAAATACAAGCAATAAAGTTAGCAATAGAAAAACTGCTGAACATTAATCTTAGCCCGCAGCCTGTAGTGTTTTTGACAGATGCAAGATCAGTACTCCAGGCACTACAATCCAGAAAATTACCACATCTGCAGACCTTATTGACTGAACTCTGCAAGCACCACAGGGTTGCCCTGCAGTGGATCCCATCTCACTGTGGAATACCAGGAAATGAGAAAGCAGATCAGTTGGCAAAGGAAGGTTCAACAGGCACACAACTAGATACACCTGTTACATACCATCATAAGAAACAGATAATCAAATCAATCAGAGGACCACAAGCCCCAAATCAGGATGCCTTTTATAATATGAATAGATATGAACAAGTTATCATTATACGTCTCAGAACAGGACACAATCGACTCCATAGTCACATGTATACAATATTCAAGATCGGCACCTCAACTACTTGTACATGTGGACAGGCGCCCCAGACTGCTGAACACATACTTCAAGACTGCACTGAATATAGTAGACTGAGGAAAATCCATTGGCCCATAGATACAACACTACAGACAAAACTATATGGGCCACTGCAAGAATTACAAAAGACAGTAACATTTATACAGGAAACGACATTGCAGATATAGACAATGCTTCAGGCGAACGAAAGATAGATAGATAGATATCCTAATCGCTCCTCGGTTGTCATATCCTAATCGTTCCTCGGTTATCATATCCTAATCGCTCCTCGGTTGTCATATCCTAATCGTTCCTCGGTTATCATATCCTAATCGCTCCTCGGTTATCATATCCTAATCGTTCCTCGGTTATCATATCCTAATCACTCCTCGGTTATCATATCCTAATCACTCCTCGGTTATCATATCCTAATCGCTCCTCGGTTGTCATATCCTAATCGTTCCTCGGTTATCATATCCTAATCGCTCCTCGGTTGTCATATCCTAATCGTTCCTCGGTTATCATATCCTAATCGCTCCTCGGTTGTCATATCCTAATCGTTCCTCGGTTATCATATCCTAATCGCTCCTCGGTTGTCATATCCTAATCGTTCCTCGGTTATCATATCCTAATCGTTCCTTGGTTATCATATCCTAATCGCTCCTCGATTGTCATATCCTAATCGTTCCTCGGTTATCATATCCTAATCACTCCTCGGTTATCATATCCTAATCACTCCTCGGTTATCATATCCTAATCACTCCTCGGTTATCATATCCTAATCACTCCTCGGTTATCATATCCTAATCACTCCTCGGTTATCATATCCTAATCGCTCCTCGGTTATCATATCCTAATCGCTCCTCGGTTATCATATCCTAATCGTTCCTCTGTTACCACATCCTCAATATATTATGCTTCTCTCTTCCGTGCCTGTTTCACTGTACAATGAGTCTCTAAAACAGTTTCTCCTCCCTATAAATGTCCCACATATTAATGTTTTTAAATTGACATCCTTTTCTATATGGCTCTTTTCATTTTTTTGTTTCAAGAATGTATCTCATCGCCCACACTCCTGCACGTATCATTCAATAAATACACACGCGAGAACAGCCAATCTGCAAACGTATCATACAATAGATTCAAAATAACAGTCAGACAATAGATTCAAAATTACTGTCAGACAATAGATTCAACATAACTATCAGACAATAGATTCAAAATAACTGTCAGACAATAGATCCAAAGTAATTGTCAGACAATAGATTCAACATGACTGGTAGACAATAGATTCAACATGACTGTCAAACAATGGATTCAAAATGACTATAAGACAATAGATTCAACATGACTGTCAGACAATAGATTCGACATGACTGTCAGACAATAGTATCAACATGACTGTCAGACAATAGATTCAACATGACTGTCAGACAATAGATTCAACATGACTGTCAGACAATAGGTTCAAAATGACTATCAGACAATAGATTCAACATGACTGTCAGACAATAGGTTCAAAATGACTGTCAGACAATAGATTCAACATAACTATCAGACGATAGATTCAAAATAACTGTCAGACAATAGATCCAAAATAACTGTCAAACAATAGATTCAAAATAACTGTCAGACAATAGCTCCAACATGACTATTAGACAATAGATTCAAAATGACTGTCAGACAATAGATTCAACATGACTAAATGGATTCAACATGACTGTCAGACAATAGATTCAACATGACTGTCAGACAACAGATTCAAAATGACTGCCAGACAATAGATTCAAAATAACTGTCAGACAATAGATTGACATAGACTGTTTAAATGTCGATTCGTTGGTACAGACGGCGTATGGAACGATACAGGGTGTCATGCAAGGTGCTTGTAGTGTAGTGATGTGGTAAGAGACGAACCACAAATAATTATTTCTGAGACGTCTCATCCCAACAGTGTGGTTTGTGCAAATCTAGGGTTCTCAATGGCGTACTGTATTCCATTCGTTAACAAATCATTAAAGCCTCCAGACAGTTTAGCTACTTTTGACAAATTTGTGTAAAGAGCCGATCAAAATTGTTTATCTTTCTGCATTCGCCCGACAGCTACTCGTTTCTTGTCGTAGGCCATTTAAAGGACTTTAAGTGGGCGTAAGTGCATTTTGTTGTGATTAAACAGCAAACTAGGATTTATGCACCTATTGGCTGAACACGTCTATCTCCAGAATAATATGTTTCGATACCAGTTTCCCGACACCGGTTTAAGCATGAGCAATAAGACTACAGCTTAGGGCTACACCGGATATAGGCATGAGCTATAAGACTACAGCTTAAGGCTACACCGGATGTAGGCATGAGCTATAAAGCTACTGCTTAGGGCTACACCGGATGTAGGCATGAGCTTTAAAGCCACAGCTTAGGGCTACACCGGATGTAGGCATGAGCTATAAAGCTACAGCTTAGGGCTACACCGCATGTAGACATGAGCTATAAAGCTACAGCTTAGGGCTACACCGGATGTAGGCATGAGCTATAAAGCTACAGCTCAGGGCTACACAGGGTGTAGGCATGAGCTATAAAGCTACAGCTTAGGGCTACACCGGATGTAGGCATGAGCTATAAAGCTACAGCTCAGGGCTACACCGGATGTAGGCATGAGCTATAAAGCTACAGCTTAGGGCTACACCGGATGTAGGCATGAGCTATAAAGCTACAGCTCAGGACTACACAATCCGAGGAGGCATTCGTTTTTAGAATTTGTTTTTTGAGCTACACGCTTTTCATACCATTAAAATATTTCAAGTGGGTGGTTGATGGTAGGTGCTGGGTGGTCTAGTGGTTTGACATACGCATCAGGACAGGAAGGACTCGAGTTCAAAGCGCATCATAGGCGGTGGTTAATTTCCCAAAATGGGAAAAATGAATCCATAATTTCTTCGTAGCTTCCTCTCTGGTTTCCAGGTAGGGTGACCCGGTCTGTAACTCTCTCGGATAACGGTAGTAAACAGAGACCTCACGAGCCACGTTAATGAACCTTTGGTAGTTCCTATGTTTTTTTTTTTTTTTAAAGTAGGTCAAAAATGTGGCCGCAGTCAGGTCAAAATTATCAGTAAAAACCTACAGCCACAGTGAGAACCGTGCTGATGAGTTCGTGTGCAAGGGTTCTCCTCGGATTTTCTTTGGGGGATACCGAAGAAGGTGTGCAGTGATAATCTTGACACAAAAGAAACAAGTATTGTGAAACTTTGTGGCGTTCATTTTTGTTAACGGAGAAAAGGGGGTAGGGGGGTCAAAGTTTCATTTAGCCTATAGCCTCACCAAGTCTAAATCCAACCCTGCAGATCTCTTCTCTTTCCATCCCTATTTGCTTGGACAAGCTAGTTCGTCTGTTACCAGATCGCGGTCCTGAATGGTGGCAGCCCATGGCTATCTGACCCAGGTGGTCAGATAGGAGTTGCTGACCACTTTCAGTCCAGGTGCTGTTATGCGTTTTATTCCTTCCCTCCCATTTCCCATTTATTGACAAGTTGATTCAGATGGCAGACTTTGCATAATCAAAATGATGTCTCTGAAGCCAACACAGTGAAGGCGAGCTGTGATCACACAGTTTGGACAGTATTTATACATTTAGTACGCATTGCATGAATTACTATAAACCGTGCGTACGCATGTATGTGTGTGCATATATCATGTGTGCTAAACAATTGTCCGCAACATATTATTTGCGCAGATACAAACAAGTTTGCAAAAATGTGTCAAAATCACTCATTGTTGCTAATCATTGGTTTCGTAGTATTGTTACTTCAGCTGTTGGTAAAAGAAACCGTTTATAATCTCAAATATTCTTGCTTTAAAATAAAGTTTATTTGTTTGTTAACAATAACAGCTTTTCGTATGTTTTTGGTTGTATCATTTTATGTTTTAAGTCACTAAATTTATTTATCTTCTTTTTATTTCTTAGTTCTTGTGTGTTACTTCTGTTTCTTAGTTCTTGTGTGTGTGTTACTTCTGTTTCTTAGTTCTTGTGTGTGTGTTACTTCTGTTTCTTAGTTCTTGTGTGTTACTTCTGTTTCTTAATTCGTGTGTGTTACTTCTGTTTCTTAGTTCTTGTGTGTTACTTCTGTTTCTTAGTTCTTGTGTGTTACTTCTGTTTCTTAATTATTGTGTGTTACTTCTGTTTCTTAATTCTTGTGTGTTACTTCTGTTTCTTAATTCTTGTGTGTTACTTCTGTTTCTTAATTCTTGTGTGTTACTTCTGTTTCTTAGTTCTTGTGTGTTACTTCTGTTTCTAAGTTCTTGTGTGTGTGTTACTTCTGTTTCTAAGTTCTTGTGTGTGTGTTACTTCTGTTTCTAAGTTCTTGTGTGTTATTTCTGTTTCTAAGTTCTTGTGTGTGTGTTACTTCTGTTTCTAAGTTCTTGTGTGTTACTTCTGTTTCTAAGTTCTTGTGTGTGTGTTACTTCTGTTTGTAAGTTCTTGTGTGTTACTTCTGTTTCTAAGTTCTTGTGTGTTACTTCTGTTTCTTAGTTCTTGTGTGTTATTTCTGTTTCTTAGTTCTTGTGTGTGTGTTACTTCTGTTTCTTAGTTCTTGTGTGTGTGTTACTTCTGTTTCTTAGTTTTTGTGTGTTACTTCTGTTTCTTAGTTCTTGTGTGTTACTTCTGTTTCTTAGTTCTTGTGTGCTACTTCTGAACACTGGTTACGTGAAGTTATCGTTACTGTTTCTGATGTTGCTAACAAAATGTTGCGTGTTGATTATGTTACAGAATGTGGCAGTAGTAGTGTCTGTGCTGACGCTGACCAGTATATCTATAGAGAGGTGGTTCGCTATCTGTCACCCATTGACGTTCCAGCAGACGAAGTCAAGGGTCATCGCTTGCGTCATCGTTATCTGGATAGTGGCTAACTTGACGTCCATTCCGAGGCTGATCATAATGAGGGTGAGTAGAGAGGTCAGCTGACTGACTCGTGGGCTGCGAGTGATGTCATTGTCAAGTGACAACGTCTTTTATAAGGTTAGGTATATACATTTCAGTACAGAAGCGTGTTTCTTTCGATGAAGTTATATCTAAATAGAATTAGTCAATCATGTTGAGCCTGATCATACAACAGTTACAAGATTTAGTGAGTAAAATATTAAACATACCCTCTGGGTGTATCACACTCCATGTGTGACCACACCCTCTGGGCGAATCACACTCTCCGGGTGTATCACACTCTCGGGGTGTATCACACACACTGGCTGAATCGCACACTCTGAGTGTATCACGCACACTGTGTGAATCACACCCACTTCTGTATTAATAAATGGCTCAAATATACCTTCTTTCACTTGTCGGTGTTATCTATATATTAATAAATTCTCATATATTGAGTTACTGAGTTATTTGCGTGTCATCATCATTGCACTCCGAACATGTCCATAGGTACTCAGATCCCCTCCTCAGCAATTCCCGTAGTGTCCAGAGACTGACGACTCCAGTTCTATGTTGGTTGATAAGTCTTCTTACACGGCCATTAAGTTTCTTATTTCTGGCTATGCCCATCTTAACCCCCATTTCCATCATCCGAAGAAGTGACGTGGATCTGTGTTTATCGAAGTCATGTGCTCTTCCCACATCTCGGAGGGCATTGATGATGTCCGCCCGATCCATTGGTTGCCCGTCCTCAACGACAGCGCAGCTAGCCAACCTGTCCGCTCTTTCATTTCCCCGTACTCCCGCATGTCCAGGGACAAAGACAAAGGTGACCTTACGTATTTTGGATTTCTGCAACAACTCTACCCATTGCATGCGTATAGAGCCCGCCTCCACTTTTTCTCATATATACCTTCTTTCACTTGTTTGTGTTATTTATGTATTAATAAATGTCTCATCTACAGCTTCTATCACTTGTCGGTGTTATTTCTGTATTAATAAATATCTCAAGCCGCGATAGCTCAGTGGTTAGTGAACTGGACTACCACGGACAAGGGGTAGGGTTCGATCCCAACCGACGGCTTCAGGGTTCACCCAGCCTTAAATGGGTACTGGCTTTTTTTCTGGGAAAGTAAATCAGCACGGGCGTAATACTGACCACATTACCCCAAAAATCATGTGCTGAAGGTCTGTAAAATATAGCGTCACTAACATCATATTTCCCTATACGCCACTTGGCGTGACGGGGGTAAAGAGAAGGAATAAATATCTCATCTATAGCTTCTATCACTTGTCGGTGTTATTCCTATATTAATGAATATCTCATCTATAGCTTCTATCACTTGTCGGTGGTATTATTTATGTATTAATAAATGTCTCATCTATTGCTTCTTTCACTTGTCGATGTTATCTATATATTAATGAATGTCTCATCTATAGCTTCTATCACTTGTCGATGTTATTTATGTATTAATAAATGTCTCATCTATAGCTTCTATCACTTGTCGATGTTATTTATGTATTAATAAATGTCTCATCTATAGCTTCTATCACTTGTCGATGTTATCTATATATTAATGAATGTCTCATCTATAGCTTCTATCACTTGTCGATGTTATTTATGTATTAATAAATGTCTCATCTATAGCTTCTATCACTTGTCGATGTTATTTATGTATTAATAAATGTCTCATCTATAGCTTCTATCACTTGTCGATGTTATCTATGTATTAATAAATGTCTCATCTATAGCTTCTATCACTTGTCGATGTTATTTATGTATTAATAAATGTCTCATCTATAGCTTCTATCACTTGTCGATGTTATCTATATATTAATGAATGTCTCATCTATAGCTTCTATCACTTGTCGATGTTATTTATGTATTAATAAATGTCTCATCTATAGCTTCTATCACTTGTCGATGTTATTTATGTATTAATAAATGTCTCATCTATAGCTTCTATCACTTGTCGATGTTATCTATGTATTAATAAATGTCTCATCTATAGCTTCTATCACTTGTCGATGTTATTTATGTATTAATAAATGTCTCATCTATAGCTTCTATCACTTGTCGATGTTATTTATGTATTAATAAATGTCTCATCTATAGCTTCTATCACTTGTCGATGTTATCTATGTATTAATAAATGTCTCATCTATAGCTTCTATCACTTGTCGATGTTATCTATGTATTAATGAATGTCTCAAATACCTTCTATCAGTTGTCGCTGTTATTTCTAAATCAACATATCCATCCTCTACTTCCAGCCGTCTAAGAATTACAACAATAATCATTCACGCAGAAAGCACAGAACTAGACATGTTATCTACATCTACACATTTCAATAAAAAGAGATTATTATTGTGGTCGCCGAGACTTCTCGATAATCTTCTCCAAATATTTCCAAACACTGCCTACATATTTATGTATTTTTCCTTGCAACCCATTATCTGGTGGTAGTTTTCATTTTGTATTCATTCTCTGAGATCCACACTTTTATCCTACCCTATTTTTTTAAAGTCTGCATTTATGTTCAAGCAACATTTTATGATCTGTCTCTAATAAAGATCCCCCTAATATAGAACAGACGCTAGCTCTATTTTATTTCTCTCCAAACTCGTTATATATATATTTTTTAATATTCCTAATTATTTATTCTGTTTGTGATCATAATTTTTTTTTTATATTCTCAGAACGTCTGCCTGTATTACATTGATTTTTTTCCCTCCTGTTTTCGTGCCATTCGACTGGTGTAGACTTTGTCAACATCTCCTGTCTCCAGTGTTGTTTTTCAATTTGTTGTAGAGGTACCCAAGGGACGAGAAACAACGGGGTTCCAAGTGCATACCAGGACAAACTTTATTGAGATAACAAGTTCCCGCTGGTCGCAGTTTCCTTTCAAATGTTTACGGTTGCCTCCTAAAGTTTACATCAAAGATTGTCTCCGATGCTTCCATTCAATTTCTTCAACTCTGTTTTTATTAAAGTGAATTGCTAAGTAAACAATTATCTGTGTTGTTAAGAGAGGTCTTTTTTATTCCGTAAATTTTACTTGATTCAAATTTACGAATGTTTACTAACAATTCAAGAACATTTATTAGCATTTCTAGAACATTTACTAACCTTTCTAGAACATTTACTAACATTTCAAGACCATTAACTAAAGTATCAAGAACTTTTATAAACTTTCAAGAACATTTACTAATATTTCATGAACATTTACTAACATGTCAAGAACATTTATTAACATTTCAAGAACATGTACTAACATTTCAAGAACAGTTATTAACATTTCAAGAACATCTACTAATATGTCCAGAACATTCATTACCATTTCAAGAACATTTACTAACATGTCAAGAACATGTTTTAACATTTGAATAACGTTTATTAATACTTCAAGAACTTTTACTATTGTTTCAAGAACAGTTACTTACATTTCAAGAACATTTACTACTATTTCAAGAACATTTACTTACATTTCAAGAACATTTACTACTATTTCAAGAACATTTACTTACATTTCAACAACATTTACTACTATTTCAAGAACATTTACTTACATTTCAACAACACTTACTACTATTTCAAGAACATTTACTTACATTTCAACAACATTTACTACAATTTCAAGAACATAGATAATGTTTCTGAAGAACTCGCAAAAATGTAAATTTCAGGAGAAACATGACGACATGTTCCCGCCTAACGTGACCATTCTACTGACCTCGTGCGCTCCCAGAGACGAGGATGAAGCACAGAAGTATGACATTTTCCTGGTCATTGCTTTCTTCGCTATTCCAATCGTCGTCATGGGCTACAACTACTCTGCCATAGCCGTGTGTTTGTGGTCGAGTTCAAGGTCAACTAAACAATTAACAGGTATCGAGGTTGACACTTGACCTGCCTTATTGAGAGCCGCATTATTGTTTTAATTATCAAGTTGCCATGGGGGTTTTTGTGTGTTAATCTGTTTTGTTCCTGGCATTCGTGTGCACAGGGGTCCCTCGCCACACAGGCAGATAACTCCGTCTTCGGAGGTACTCATATTTTTTCCGTCCATGAGTAACTGACGTTTCAAGCCGGGCCTCGCTGCTGAGACCAGGGGTGGTTACTGCTGAGACCAGGGGTGGTTGCTGCTGAGACCAGGGGTGGTTACTGCTGAGACCAGGGTGGTTGCTGCTGAGACCAGGAGTGGTTACTGCTGAGACCAGGGGTCGTTACTGCTGAGACCAGGGGTGGTTGCTGCTGATACCAGGGGTGGTTACTGCTGAGACCAGGGGTGGTTACTGCTGAGACCAGGGGTGGTTGCTGCTGAGACCAGGGGTGGTTGCTGCTGAGACCAGGGGTGGTTGCTGCAGAGAGAAATCATAAATAAACATCCCAACTGGGTCAGCCAGGATTTGAACCCACAACCTCTCTATCTCGAGGCTGACGTCTTGTCTCAAGACCAACCAGTTCTCCCCCCCCCCCTCCCAATGGGGTTATTATTATATTAGAATGTATATTATTGCGAAACATTAATTAATATGTAAGTAATAACATTGTCAATATTCTCATAGATTTTAACGGTATGAACGGTAACATTTATGATCGCTATCTTCATAAACACCGTGTATAAATAATTATTCACATATGTTCGTGTGTTTTTGTGTCTAAAGCATCTGAGAACAAGTTTATTTTTGTCATATTCGATAAGTTGCAGCACAATTAATTATTTGTTTAAATAAATGAAAATTTAATTTTTGGTAGTAATTTCATCAATGAGCTTTCATGAACTTAAAGAAATCACAGAGTAAGAAATAACTCAAGTATGTAAATATATGAATAGGCTTCTCAGCTGTATGGGAAGTTATACGCCAAAATTATGGGAAAAAGGCTGAGACCAATAATAGAAGTACAGTTGAGTGATTCTCAAATGGGGTTCTGAAAACAAAACAAAAATAGAGAATATGATGACGCTAAATTCACCTTAAACAGTCAATAAAAATTACGACAGAAAATAATCAAAATTGATACATAGCTTTCATTGACCAGGAAAAGAATTCGATCGAGTAAACAGAGAGCAACTATGGGAGGTACTAAGAACATGGGAAGTAAGCAAACATCTAATCAACCTAATAAAAGTCTCTACATCGACAGCAGCTGCACAGTCAGAACAGGGGCAGGTTAATCCAGACCACTTCGAAGTAAGTCAGTAGAAAGACCTGGGTGCGTACTATCTCCCCCCCCCCTCTCTTCCCTCACTGAAATAGACTCAACAGCACAGGCACAAAATACAACATGAAAATCAACAAAACAGAATTCATGAATATCGCAAAAGAGAAACAGAACATCAATACCATAGAGGGTACGATGTTCTGTTCACACTGATGAGGGAGATGTGGTCATCTATACAGACGGATCCGTAATACGACACCAAAGGAGTGCATGGGCATTTACAGCACGCTCGGCAGGCAGAATAGTTTTTACAAAGACAATAGTGTAAACGTTACGACCACAAGTAGCATGACGATGGAGGTGACAGAAGTGATCTGGTTAGAGTCATAAGACTACACCCACGCCTGTATACTGTGTAATTCGATGAGCATGATAGGAAAAGTGGAGGCCGGCTTTGTACCCAGGCAATTGATAGAGTCGTTGCAGAAGTAAAAAAAAATATATAGGAGCATCTTGGTCTACGTTCCTGGACATGCGGGAGTACGGGGAAAGGAAAGAGCTGACAGGATGGCCTGCTGCGCTGTCGTTCAAGACGGTCAACCAATGGATCGGGTGAACGTCATCAATGCCCTGCGAGATGTGGAAAGGGCACAGGACTTCGACAAACACAGATCCACGTCACTTCTTCGGATGATGAAAATGGGGGTTAAGATGGGCATAGCCAGAAATGAGAAACTTAGTGGCCGTGTAAGAAGACTTATCAACCAACATAGAACTGGTCTCGTCAGTCGCTGGACACTGCGGGACTTGCTGAGGAGGGGATCTGAGCACCTAATGACAAATTCGGAGTGCAATGATGATGACTCGCAAATACCTCAATAATTACAGACGACAGACAGCTAAAACAAGTAATGAAATTTAAATACCTAGGAAGTCTAGTGACAAACAGAAGAAATAGACTCAAGATGCATACAAGCTTTCAAATTATTGGACGGTTATCACAATTAATGTTCAAAAGGGAAATAACTCTAGAGGCAAAAATGGGTCACATACATAAAATATATAAAGAAATAAAACAGATAAAATGGCTTGGCCACGTAATAAGGCAGAAAGATATTTTAAAAACAAACACAACGTGCCTTCAATAAACATTGCGAGAACACCAGACCAAAGGGCCGACCACGAAAACGATGGATTGACTGAATATTAGAATCACCGAGAAATATAACGACGGCACAGCCGTACAGAAAAAGATCGAAAATTGTATCTTCCCTCGACGCTGAAAGGCAAACGAGGAAGGAAAGCAGTAGAAGAAATACATAAAGAAACATAGATAGATCGGCGAGCTTTCAACAAACGCTACGAGAACATCAGTTCGCAGGGCCGACTACGAAAAAAATTAAAATTGATGGAATATTAGAAATTTACAGGAAAAATAACAATAGCAGAGGCAAAAACAGAAGTCTACACACGATATCTCCCTTGTATGCTGCAAGTAAGTACTTTACTGTGGCTGCGAGTATCACGTGTCTCTTGTCGTACACCTTGCGTCATAACAACGAGTAACAGGTGAAGGACAACACGATCTAACGACGCTTCGGCTCAATAGGTCTTCAGTAGGAACTGTGGCCAATACACACAGACTCATTCAAAAATAATTGTAAGCAAATAAACTAAACACTACATAGAAGAATAATCATTAAATAACTAAACACAAAGAAAATACTCAAAACCCACAAGTGAATAACAAAATTGAAGGAATAGACCTGGAGACAGTTCAGAGCTACAACTACCTTGGACATACTATAACGAGTGATGGAAAATGTACAACTGAAATAAACAAATGAATAGGAATGGTAAAAAGTAATTTTAATGCCATGAAGAACAAAATAACATCAAAACAAATAACACCAGGGCTAAAACTAAGAATAGCAAAATGTTACATTTACTCAATATTCCTATATGGTGCAGAAACCTGGACATTAGACAAGAAAACAGAACAGAGAATTGAAGCCTTTGAAATGTGGATATATAGAAGAATAGGTAGAATTGAATGGAAAGAAAAGAAAACAAACGATGAAGTCTTAAAACAACTAAAAATGAAAAGAGAACTACTAAGCACAATTAAAACAAGACAAATGCGATTTTTGAGCCATGTTAAAAGACACAATAGCCCACTAAAAGTAATCGTTGAGGGGAAAATACAAGGTAAAAGAGGCAGAGGCAGACGAAGACTAACATGGACGAGTAACATCAAAATATGGACAGATCGGCCTATGACAACCTGCACCATCAAAGCCAGAGGCAGAGCAGAATGGCGCTCCATGGTAGCCAACCTTCGTTGCGAAGACGGCACCCGATGATGATGATGATGATGATGATGAACTAAACACGAAAGGGCATAATATTAAACATGCATGAAAAAGAACATCTCTATAGTGCTTGATTGTGGCTGGCCACGAGGAAAGTGAAGTGAGCCTAGCTGGCAGTGGCTAAGCGAACCTTGGACCTGTAGTCCGACCACAATCAAGTACTGCAGATATGTTCCATTTCATTCGTTTGTAATATTACGTTCTTTCTTTTGTGGTTATTTTATGATTATGTTGCTATGTATTGTTAAAATAAAGGACTCAGCCTTAATAACAAAAAGACAGAGGTAATGGAAACAACAAAGAAAAAGACATCATCTCAGTGCAAAATAAAAACAAGTGGAACAATATTAAAACAGGTAAATGAATTTAAATATTTGGGAACTTTGTTAACCTCAGACGGAAGATGTACTAAAGAGGTGAGATGCAGAATGGCTCAGGCAAAAGCAGCTTTCCAAAAAATGAGGAAGATACTATGCAATCCATTTTTGACAATAGAAACAAGAAAAAGAGTTTTAACATATGGATGCGAATCATGGACAATAGGACAACAGACAAGAAAATCACTGGAGTCTGTAGAAATGTGGTTTTACAGAAGAATGTTGAGAGTACCATGGACAGCTAAGAAGAGTAATGAAGATGTTCTGAGAGAGGCCAAAGCAAAAAGAGAGCTAATTTCCAATATTAGGAAGGAACAATCATAATTTTTTGGTCATGTAATGAGAAGAGAACTGGAATATATTGTAACAACTGGAAAAATAGAGGGACGAAGAGATAGAGGGAAGCAAAGAGAAAAAATAACAGACAGCTTAAGAGAATGGCTTGGCAGAAGGTCAACAACAGAAATGATAAATAGCTGCCGAGATCGAAAGTTGTGGAGAGACATGTCACCTACGCCAATAGGCCCGGTACTTGATGATGATGATGTATTGTTAATTTATTTGCTTACATTTCTCTTTCTCTCTCTCTCTCTCTCTCTCTCTCTGTGTGTGTGTGTGTGTGTGTGTGTGCAGGCGCGCGCGCTGTCCACTGCTCCTGCTGAAGACCTATTGCTTCGGAACGTCCATTGATTGTGTTGTCCTTCACCCACGTAAAGCTGTGACCATACCTTTTTTCCATTTATTTTCATTTCACCTTTATCATCAGCTTTACAACAGCATCGCATTTGTAATCATTTACATATCTGTACCCCTTCACTAGGGAATAATTAAACTGATAACAAAATTACACCCAACCAAGGTTTCCAGTCACTTATGAAACATGACCAACTTTGGGCGGCTGATCATGAATTGTCCGGTGAAACATTTCACGGAGAGTGAGCAGCTTATTGTACCCATGATGGGTGATCATCGAGTATCTAGACCAAATCTGAAAATACCAACATAGTCATAGTTCGGTAGCAACTTGAATGTAGAGATCCGCCTAACTGGCATATATTGGCATGTGTTTTAATGCAATAATTATATACTTCCGTCTCCAATATGGCGGATCTAGTCCACGTCCTCTCGATCGCTGCAGAAAAAGCACCCAGGGTCTGATTAATTTCGGATCTTCGTTGCACTTTTCTGCGTTAAAGTCAAAATTATGATATGCCTGATACATCTGTGTCGCTAAAGCGAGGTCGTAGGCCGACAGTCTGTTTTTGACGAATCAAGTGTTGTGAGTGAGACCTTCCACCGTCTAGACTTGATCTGTGCTTTACGTCACATTGGTGCTGTTCATGACCGACCGTTGTTGAAATTCTTTGACGCAAGTTATTTCCATGTTACACTTTCATGTAAACTACTTCGTCAGCAGCAGATTTGTCTCTTTGGGGAATTTGCTTCGTGTTTTATTAGTCGTAGGCTGCTTACACTTGAGTAATCAGACAGATATTTAAAGGGATCGAGATTATTTGTTCGGCGACATTGTTGTGTGCTACGTCATCGTAATGGTTCCCTAAACCGGCCGTGCGCAAATCTTACGGTCTGCTGTTTGATGTGCGACGCGGAAAATTTGACGTCTGACTGTGTGTCTATATGTTCGAAATTGGAGTCATCAAGGATGGCCTAACATCATCAAGTGCTACGACGATCATCATTTTCAAGAGGACGTGACTTACCGGTATATGGGGATAGGCGGCGGGAACAGTTGGAGGCTGTGCATGAATAGTGTTCCTAGTTGCAGTTTCCTCATATTACAAGTCGCATGTCTGTGTTAGTCACCTCTAGTGACTCGGGCAGATGGTGCTCGTAAGCCTGGGAGGGCCGACTATCTAAGGGCAGAATCCCCCTACAGAAAAGACAATCTGCTGCTGCCTTGCAGGAAGATTGCGGACAATCAAAGGCTAAGGAAGCAAACCTGAACAAAATGCTGGCTGAAATCGGATGCACTGGGCCACTGGTGCAAAACACAGTGCAACGTTTTAACAGGTATTCAATGGGAGTGGATCTAACAGGCTTAAACAAACAGCTGTCTTCGTGCGAGAGTCTGGAGTCCTACTCTGATTGAGTCCTGATCGCAGAGAGAGATATATAGTTAGTATGCAAAGAGAAACGGTACCAGACAGCTTAAGAGAATTGCTTTGGTAGAAGGTCAATAACAGAAATGATACATAACTGTTGAGATCAAAAGTTGTGGAGAGACATGATCACCTACGCCAGCAGGCAAGGTACTTGATGATTATGATATAATTAGTGTGAAGACAGATAACACTCATGAATGTAATACAGCGCTTATGTCATATATTTCTGTCTGCTGTAAATGATATTTTTTTTAAATAAATGGCATATCCTTTAAAGAACGTCACGATGACCATAATATTTGTTGACTCTGTAATTGTCTAGACATTATACGTCGGTGGTTTGCCATTGCCTTCTGACGGTAGACGCGATCCTGTGGACGGTCGAGTCGTGATTTCTGTAAAAACCGCGCTCAACTGGATTCGCCAATAATGATATAGTAAACGTGTACACACATATTATTAATGAAAGGAAACCTACTATGGGATACAATATCTTCACTTCGCAAAAAAGAGATCCCACTTTTCTTAGTTTCTCATTCTTTCCCCCATATATTTTCTCTGTCTTCACTATCTCCTATAGTCTCCACGTTTCTCGCTATCTTCATCATAAATTCTGTTTTCTTCTTTGTCCTCGTATACTGTTTTGCGTTTTGCTTGTGCTGTTATGTCTTCTCTTGACTCTTTTCTCTGTCTGCTCTTCTGACCTTTACGCCTCTTATTTCTTCAGGTAGTCTCATTTCTTCCAGTGTTCTTTATAATTGCATCAACATTTCTTCTTCATTCTATTATCTATCTTGTTCTTCTTGTGTTTTCACCCTAATGTCCACGGAAAATTACTGATCATCTTGATATTTATTTCACCAGAGGGCGGTGACCAGCAGGCTATTGTGTCCCAGTTGATGGCCAGACGCCGAACAGCCAAGATGTTGGTCGTTGTCGTTATTGTGTTCTTCCTTTGCTTTTTGCCTAACTATATCTGGAACATATTAAGGTAGGGCGATATCAATTATCGGTGTATATATGTAATTTATTTTATTCGTTAGGGTTAAGGTTATGGCTAAGGAAGGCCCCGGTATCACTGCAAACGAATTAATATCCATACTTGCTCAACCGCCCGTGCCAGTGGAATCATCCGAATTACTGTCTCATCTCCCAGACAATATTATATAGTATCCGTAAGTTGCATAAACACCCCACCACACACACACACACACACACACACACACACACACACACACACACACACACACACACACACACACACACACATATATATGTTGGCTGACAAGGCCAGACAACTGTTGCACTGCAAGACCCATCAAACAAAATAGTGAGAAAAGTGGAGCCCACGCCGATGATCGGCAGGCACATGATGCAGTTAATGAAGCATGTGAAAGTTTCAAGTTGAAGCAGCTGATGGCCAACATGCAGACCAACAGGCGGGGATTTGGTGAGGGCTACATCCAGTGGTGGTCAAGTGTTTTCAGAAAGCAGCACAGGAACGTGGTAGTTCGTGAGTTAGAGATGCCGAGTGCAACGGGTGCGTTCGAGAAGCTTATTAGCAAGTGCAACAAGATCAATGATCCACATCGGACGAGACACTAAAGTTAAATGATATATCGCACCCCTGTAGCTTAATTACGTAATCAGACCTATGTACGATCTTCTACATTCAACCTGTAAACTTGCAAGATTGAGGGGGGGGGGTGACAGATGGCATCTGCTTCCCTCTCTGCTATGGAAGACAGAAGATAAAGTATGTTCTCCCTTAAACTGCCCGTAAAACCGGGCAGTACAAAGAAAAGTGCGCTTCCCGTGGGGACACAACAAAGTACAGCATCAACTGGCTGGCATTGTAAACAAAGCTCGAATGAAAACAAACATTAAAAGTTTGACCAGCTGCAACCAATGCCTTATTCTGACAAATGGATTAGTTTTCCTTCCGGAGCAACGCAGCTACAAGGACAAACCAATCCCATAAATTGCCAACTACTGGGAGATGTTTGCGGAAAATCCGGAACGAGGAACATACCCAGTTATGTACGCATGTTTTTTTTGCACATATGTTCATTTTGCACTTCCATAGTTGGATATACACAGTTCATACGTATCTTGTACCCACCTCCTCATATTTTTAGAACCCTTCCCATTTCTCACATGACTGTCTGGTTAGCCCGCCTACCAATATTAGTCCACTCAGTGCCTGACCAAGCTATGGACCGCAGGAAAGTGACACATTTTTTTTTCGTTTCTTGAGTATCTAGCATATTATCGCCATGTAGTTAGATCTATATGTATATCCTTATATTTATGTTTTTGTTCTTGTTTATTGTTCCACTTGAAGGCCTACCAGACCGAAACGTCGTTCAACTTTTGTTTTGTTTCTCACCGACGTAAAACTGGTTAAAATACTACTTTTTTGTTTACATTGTCAGTATTGTCGTTATACCCAGAATACATCAAGCGATCAAAGATGCCTCCACTTTGGACAGCATCAATAACCCACAAGCTTATTGTGCCTTTTGTATCCAGATTATAAAAGCAATACATATTCAAGTTAGCCAAATACGGAAACGTGGAAAATCTGCGACAGCTAGGATAAAGATAATAAACTAGACGTTGACGATGTAGCCACATATGTATGCGACCTTTTCAAACAGATAGGCCTGAAAGGAGGATCTGGATTAAGAGCTACTCATCATGATGGTTGAAAGAGACGAGAAGGGGTCATTTTGGGTGTATAATATTCGAAACTTTCAAATAGCAACGATGTCATAAACAATGCGTGCAACAAGGGACATGACATTGCCATCAGGTATACCAAGCAAAAAGTCTCGGTTTACCGGAGAGCCAACAATTTAAAAAATAACAAAACTCGTTTTACCGGTGAGCCGACAATTTATAAAAAGGAAATATTGTCCTGGTTTAATGTTATAGTTGTCAGACAAGTCCGAAGCGACAGGAAAATATATGTCCTTTGTTGTCTTGACAGACGGTCAGTAGCAAGCAATCATGATAAGTTAGTAGTGTGGTAAAATATTGGTGTCTTTGCTGGATGCTGTTTTGCTGAACAGCTTCTCTGGTGGCTGAATCTGCCAATAATGGACAGGCAGATCCGTCCACAGAATGAACAAAATGTGTTAGTAGTGTCTGACCTCGTCTACTTTCTCCTGCGCCTTTTGTCTTCCGAATTTGGCATTTAGCACTGCCTCGAAATTTGCTGTGCTATGCTTTTATTTTTGTTCTCCATGTGTTTCGATCATGTGGGAAACAGGAGGTAAGAGGAAAAGAGGCCGACCCAAAGAGACACTGGAATACCATTTATCAGAGAGGCATAAGCAGCAGGAATCGGCTCCCTCAATGAGATAGAGTTGCTTGCACAGAACAGAGACAAATGGTGAGATTTGATAAAAGATCTTTAAAAGGATCGAAAACTGCTAGAATACAAATTTAGATAAGAGAAAGAGTGTCTGGGTCTATGCCCTATGGGCCGGCTACGGCTCGAAAGGTCAATAGATAGATAGATAGATAGATAGATAGATAGATAGATAGATAGATAGATAGATAGATAGATAGATAGATAGATAGATAGATAGATAGATAGATAGATAGATAGATAGATAGATAGATAGATAGATAGATAGATAGATAGATAGATAGATAGATAGATAGATAGATGGATGGATAGATGGATAGATGGATGGATGGATGGATGGATGGATGGATGGATGGATGGATGGATGGATGGATGGATGGATGGAAGGACACAGTTTCTTCTGGAGAGAAAAACACCAGAGAAATTAGTTGAAAAGACAACATTTATTATTTTAAACACGTAAAACGTGTTCAACTTTTTGTTGAAGCCAGGTTGATTCTATAGCTCAGTTGATCATGTGGAATAGACTTATGCCAACTAAAAGATTAACTACTATGTTTTACTTGGTTTGTTCTGCATTCATGAATGTGTGTGTTTATACTTCAGACACTCGCATAATGTCAATCTGGAGTACATCAACGAGTCAGTGCCAGCTATAACACTCATCACACAGCTACTGGTGTACACTAACAGCTGTACCAACCCTGTTATATATAACTTTATGTCGGGTAAGTCCATGTTATGTAGAACTTCATGTTTAATAGGCTCTATTAGATGCAGCCTCATATCCAGGATATATACACCGGCGTATACACAAATATAAATATATGTGTCTAGGTGGAGGGCACCGGCAATTTGGGTAGTTGCAATCGCGACATATGCTAGGGGCGCCATCAAGGATCTCCCCCTCCCCCCCCAAAAAAATAATAATAATAATAAATAAAACATCACAAGGGGTGTTTGAGTTAAACTTGCACAAGACGCCAAAGTTGTCCTTGCCCAAGGCTCGAAGCTCAGATTGTCCAAGGCGCCCAAGGCGCCCAAGGCGCCGAAGTTCTGTTTGAACAGGGCGCCGAAGTTAAGCTTGCCAAAAGCGCCGAAGTTCAGCTTGCCCAGGGCGCCGAAGTTCTGCTTGAACAGGGCGCCGAAGTTCAGCTTACCAAAGGCGCCGAAGTTCTGCTTGAACAGGGCGCCGAAGTTCAGCTTCCCGAGGGCGCCGAAGTTCTGCTTGCCCAAAGCGCCGAAGTTCAGCTTGCCAAAGGCGCCGAAGTTCTGCTTGAACAGGGCGCCGAAGTTCAGCTTGCCAAAGGCGCCGAAGTTCTGCTTGCCCAAAGCGGCGAAGTTCAGCTTGCCAAAGGCGCCAAAGTTCTGCTTGAACAGGGCGCTGAAGTTCTGCTTGAACAGGGCGCCGAAGTTCTGCTTGCCCAGGGCGCCGAAGTTCAGCTTGCCCAAAGAGCCGAAGTTCAGCTTGCCAAAGGCGCCGAAGTTCAGCTTGCCCAGGGCGCTGAAGTTCTGCTTGCCCAAAGCGCCGAAGTTCAGCTTGCCAAAGGCGTCGAAGTTCAGTTTGCCCAGGGCGCCGAAGTTCTGCTTGCCCAAAGCGCCGAAGTTCAACTTGCCAAAGGCGCCGAAGTTTAGCTTGCCAAAGGCGCCGAAGTTCAGCTTGCCAAAGGCGCCGAAGTTTAGCTTGCCCAAAGCGGCGAAGTTCAGTTTGCCAAAGGCGCCAAAGTTCTGCTTGAACAGGGCGCCGTAGTTCTGCTTGAACAGGGCGCCGAAGTTCAGCATGCCCAGGGCGCTGAAGTTCTGCTTGCCCAAAGCGCCGAAGTTCAGCTTGCCAAAGGCGTCGAAGTTCAGCTTGCCCAGGGCGCCGAAGTTCTGCTTGCCCAAAGCGCCGAAGTTCAACTTGCCAAAAGCGCCGAAGTTCTGCTTGAACAGGGCGCCGAAGTTCAGCTTGCCCAGGGTGCCGAAGTTCTGCTTGCCCAAAGCGCCGAAGTTCAGCCTTCCCAGGGCGCCGAAGTTCTGCTTGCCCAAAGCGCCGAAGTTCAGCTTGCCCAGGGCGCCGAAGTTCTGCTTGCCCAAAGCGCCGAAGTTCAGCTTGCCCAGGGCGCCGAAGTTCTGCTTGCCCAAAGCGCCGAAGTTCTGCTTGAACAAGGCGCCGAAGTTCAGCTTGCCAAAGGCGCCGAAGTTCTGCTTGAACAGGGCGCCGAAGTTCAGCTTGCCGAAGGCGCCGAAGTTCAGCTTGCCCAGGGTGCCGAAGTTTAGCTTGCCCAAAGCGTCGAAGTTCAGCTTGCACAGGGCGCCGAAGTTCAGCTTGCCCAAAGAGCCGAAGTTCAGCTTGCCAAAGGCGCCGAAGTTCAGCTTGCCCAGGGCGCTGAAGTTCTGCTTGCCCAAAGCGCCGAAGTTCAGCTTGCCAAAGGCGTCGAAGTTCAGCTTGCCCAGGGCGCCGAAGTTCTGCTTGCCCAAAGCGCCGAAGTTCAACTTGCCAAAGGCGCCGAAGTTCTGCTTGAACAGGGCGCCGAAGTTCAGCTTGCCCAGGGTGCCGAAGTTCTGCTTGCCCAAAACGCCGAAGTTCAGCCTTCCCAGGGCGCCGAAGTTCTGCTTGCCCAAAGCGCCGAAGTTCAGCTTGCCCAGGGCGCCGAAGTTCTGCTTGCCCAAAGCGCCGAAGTTCAGCTTGCCCAGGGCGCCGAAGTTCTGCTTGCCCAAAGCGCCGAAGTTCTGCTTGAACAGGGCGCCGAAGTTCAGCTTGCCAAAGGCGCCGAAGTTCTGCTTGAACAGGGCGCCGAAATTCAGCTTGCCCAAGGCGCCGAAGTTCAGCTTGCCCAAAGCGCCGAAGTTCAGCTTGCCCAAAGCGGCGAAGTTTAGCTTGCCCAAGGCGCCGAAGCTCAGTTTGCCCAGGGCTCCAGCAACCATATGGACTTTTGGGCTCATATGGCATGTCTCTCCAAAGTAGCCTATTGTTTGTTACATCACTATATGCGAAGGGCAGGTTTTAACGCCAGTCTGTACTTCCACGCATGCGTAATTAAGTTGTTTAGTTACCGTTGTCGTTTTCACTGTACATCCAAGTTTTGATTAGAAACCTGACCGACGCCTTATTTTGTGACTATGCATAGGCAATGTCTGTTTTTGCCTGCCTCATAGTTACTGTACATTTTTAGTTCCGTAGTCTTTTCCCTCTTTTCTGTAATTTTTTTAGAGATGCGTAGTTGTGTATTCTAACTCGGAATTTTGTGTTTAATGTGAATAGTATATTTGCTATACCTGATGAAGGCTTTTGCTGAAACGACGTAGCTTGTCTTGTCTTTCTATTAGTTTAGCTGCTTAATACCATTTTTTGTTTATTTTCTTTAAATGTCTAATTATATCTTTCAGTGGGTATTTAGTTGATGCTTCTTTCATTCATTGATTTTCTGCCATGACTGAAGATGGCACTTAGGACGGAAGTCATAGATCTCCAAGATTGACGATTTGCTGCTGGTTCTTGTAGTTCTTGGTTGTTTCTTAGTCCAATGGTACAACTTTCCTTAGTCACTGTTCTGCGTAGCGATTCTCTATTTGTTTTCAAAGGAAATTAATTTCCTAATATATCTTGTGTATGCATACCGTTTGGAAAGCCTCCAATGTATTATCACTTTTTCGTGTTTTCTAAAGCCAATTTTCAAAGCTGGATAGTAAGTTAAAGGTTCCCGGCACGATTTTCTAGACTTATAGAGAATATGGCATTATCATCTTGTTTTTTTATGTCTACTGTACATTTTTGGGTGATGTGGTCGCTATCGCTCCAAGCCGCCTTTACTTCACAGAAAATGATCTGGTGTCAATTTTTAGAGACTGAGTGAACCCCGGCGCCTTGTCGGTCCGAATAAATCCGCCACTTCTGAGACATTAACCCGGACCCTTCTGATCTGGAAATGAGCGCACTAAAAAATCGGCTACTAAGGCTCCATAGTGCCACAGGCCTTATACAACGGTAAATCGTTAATATTTTGAATGCAATACTTCTGAATTAGAAGAAAAAGGAGAATATAAATCTGTTCTTGATTATTATGCATAGATCGACAGTTCGTTATACGTCCTAGTTATCTATGAGATTTATACTTTATATTGTGCTTCATTTTTCAACTTCTTCCACGATCTGTACTTCTTTTTGCCTTTAACGTCTCTACTGGGATGTTAATTGAGTGCCAAGGCATTTTCGTTGAAACCCATTTGTGTTTAGCCTGATTATGCATTGTTCCAAGATTCACATCCATAAAACAACATTAGTTTCGTATTCAACAGGAAGATTTCTGTTATTGCTTAGATGTGAACATTGACCAATCAGAGAAGAGAGAGATCTGACATGTTTAAGTTGTAGACATAAAGCAGATCTTGAGCTTCTCGTAGACAGCAGAGCCGACAGTTACAAAAGTTACTTGAGAAAGACCAGAATGAAATGTTTCATTATTAAAAATGTGGACTGTTTCGGTCATTAAAGCAAACATGCTGAAATATCCACAACCACTGTTTTGGACCATGTTAAATTATTAGGAACCAGTGTTTTTGGAACATGTTAAATTATTCGAAAGCGCTGTTCTTGGACCATGTTAAATTATTAGAAATCAGTGTTATTCTTCTACCTTTTTAGCTCCCAGTGGAGCATAGGTCTTCAACAAACACTTTCCATGTCGTTCTGTTTTTTGCCATTCTTTTAAGATCATTCCATGTTTTCCCCATCATCTTCATCTCTGCTTCTATCTGTCTTCTCCAAGAATTCCTTGGTCTTCCTCTTTGTCTTTTTCCCTGGTGATTCCAAAAAGGGCATGTTGTGTAATACTCTCAGATGGCTTCCGTAGTGTGTGTCCTATCCAGCGCCATCGTCTTCGCTGTATCTCTTTATCCACTGGTATTTGACCGGTACATTTCCATAATTCTATGTTAGTGATTTTGTCCTGCCATTTCCATCCTTTTATTCTGCGTAAGCATCCATTAATGAAAGTCTGTATCTTCGTGACTGTCAATTTTGTTGTTCTCCATGTTTCACAGCCATATAATAGGACCGACTTAACATTTGAGTTGAACATTTTTATTTTTTTTATTTAACCTAATTTCTTTGGATTCCCATATGTTTCCCTGTGCAATGAAAGCTCCTCTTGCTTTTGATATCCTTATTTTGGTATTATTTTCGGTTCCTTCCTCTTTATCTATATTACTGCCCAGATATATGTAAGATTGTACGTCTAATAGAGGTATTTCTCCTAGTTTTATTTGGTTATTGCCAACTGTATTAATTCTCATAATGTTGGTCTTATCTCTATTAATCTTCAGTCCTAGCTGTTGTGATCTCTCATCAAGTATGTTCATTTTACCCTGCATCTGTTGATGGCTGTGTGATAGGAGAGCTATGTCATCAGCAAAGTCTAAATCATCAAGTTGTTTGGTCAGGGACCACTGGATTCCATTTCTGTTGTTTTGAAACGAGTGTTATTGGACCATGTTAAATTATTAGAAACCACTGTTATTGGACCATGTTAAATTATTAGAAACCACTGTTCTTGGACCATGCTAAATTATTAGAAACCACTGTTCTTCGACCATGTTAAATTATTAGAAACCACTGTTCTTAGACCATGTTAAATCATTAGAAACAATTGTCATTGGACCATGTTAAATTATTAGAAACCACTGTTCTTGGACCATGTTAACTTATTAGAAACCACTGTTCTTGGACCATGTTAACTTATTAGAGACCACTGTTCTTGGACCATGTTAAATTATTAGAAACCACTGTTTTTGGATCATGTTAAAAACCCAAAATTCTGCTATTTTTTGTCTATGTTTAAATATTCAGAATACTGGTATCTGTACATGTTAAAATAACCAAAATTACTGCTTTGGACCCAAGTTAAAGCGAATAAAAAATTATTATTGTTTGTCCATATAGGGGATATACCCCAAACTACTGTTGTTTTTTGTTCATCGGTGCCGATGAAGATGTATAATCATGATTCTCGGTCAGATTGAGTTCGTAGATGGCTGTTGAGACTAGTGTGACAAGTACTGAAGTGTTTGATGAAATGATGACATTAATGTGTTGATTAAGAAAGCTACATTCAGAAGCGTGGGACTAGAAGAAGTGGGTCACTTTAAATACCTAAGAAGTTATATTTCATTGAATATGGACATTGAGAAAAGATCTCTGCTAGATTAGACATGTCAACCTAGGCATTTAAAAGAAACATTTGGCGTTCAACTAGTCGCCTATCTTAGTACCAAACTTAGAATGTATAACTTAGATGTGCGATCCGTGCACAAGATAGAAAGACGACTTAGATGTGCGATCCGTGCACAAGATAGAAAGACGACTTAGATGTGCGATCCGTGCACAAGATAGAAAGACGACTTAGATGATTCGACGGTCGCTCTCTTAAGAAGATTCAAAACATTCGCTGAGATTAACACATCACAGAGAAAGAAGTCACTACAAGATCAGGCATTAACAACATCAATCTAGAAGTGAAATGAAGACGTTGGAAATAGCTAGACCATGCTCTGCGAATGGATCGAATGAGGTATCCTCACCAAGCATTAACTTGGACACCACCTGGTAAACGAAGTAGTAGACTATTGAGGACATAACGATGAACCATATATGGTGAAATGAAAGAAGCTCTTAAGTCCTGCAAGAATGACCCATGCTTGCTCCAGACCGGATTGGGTGGAGATCTCTTATTATGAGTGTCCTATGCTCCAACGAGAGTTCAGAGGATTAAGAAGAAAATTCAGTGTCTTGATTATTATTATACCAAGATAGGTGGTCTTTTACTGAAGGTGTTCATCTTGTGGAATGATCGCTTCTGGAAAGTGCTCTTAATACATTTATTGATACAAGAAAGGTGGTCTTTTACTGAATGTGTTCATCTTGTGGAATGATCGCTTCTGGAAAGTGCTCTTAATACATTTATTGATACAAGAAAGGTGGTCTTTTACTGAATGTGTTCATCTTGTGGAATGATCGCTTCTGGAAAGTGCTCTTGATACATTTATTCAAGAATGTACATATTCTCAGCAGTCTCGCTGTATCAATCTGACCGCTAGGCAGCAATATTCACCCCAACAAATAATTCTTGAAAAAGCTCTTTAATGGCGTGTTTGATGTGAATTTAAATATCTTTTCTTTCAATATCTTCTCAACATTCATGTATGGCGCAGGAACATGGACATTAGACAAGAAAACAGGACAGAAAATTTAAACCTTTGAAATGTAGATTTATAAAAGAATAGGAAGAATTGGATGGAAAGAAAAGAAAACAAACGATGAACAAATGATAAAACAAACTAAAAATGAAAAAGTGACTACTAAACACAATTCAAACAAAACGAATGAGATGTTTGGCGCATGTTAAAAGACACAGCAGCCTACTAAAAGTAATCTTGGAGGGGAAAATACAAGGTAAAACAGGCAGAGGCAGACGAAGACTGACATGGACGAGTAACATCAAGAGATGGACAAGTCAGTCAATGACGGCCTGCATCATCAAAGCAAGAAACAGAGCGGAACGGCGCTCCAATTTTCGATGCGGAGACGGCACTCATTGATTATCGTTGTCTCATCGAAGGTTGACTACCAGTTATCATCATTTCACTCTGTCTCTTGTCTTGATGGCCTTTCATAAGTTAATGTGCCTCTTTGTGTTCACAAATTTCTATTTGTTTGTTCCCATTGTTTTTTTATAATTTATCTTCACCTGTTTCACAACTTCATTGTTTTCTTTCTGCCACCAAATCTGTTCGCATTTAAATCATGTTTGTTTCCTTAGTTGTCTATTAATATCATAATCTGACGCCGGTTCGACTTCAAGTGTGATCAACGATTTTCTCCCCCAATGGATGTAAAATAAATACTCAAAGCTTTGCACTGAGCGGCACGTCACGAAACATGCGGCCCTTATTCGCAGCCACGAAGTGTAAACCTTCCAGCCAGTGATTATATCGTAATAGATGTTTACTTTTCCGTTGCACTTTATCTGGCATAATCCTGTTTCAGCTAGAGCAATCATGTTCTTTATTTTAATTGCATTTCTTTATATTTGTGTTGTTTGAACGGTATCTTTTATAAGTTTCGTTTCAAGTTATAAATTCATCATCATCGTCATCGCCATCATCATCTTCGTCGCCATCGTTATCATCATCATGATCATTATTCTAGTGTCATCAAACACTTCACGCAGTTCGTTATTATATTCCTTAAGTTTGTTTTCTGAACGTATTTCTTATTGTCAGAAAGGTAGTTGGTGCCTTCTGTCTTGACTCTCTTGTTCCTAGAAATTTAATGATATCTGTCTCTTTTTACCTTTTCCTGTTTCCAATGTGAAGGCTTACTTTAAGATCAATCTTGTTTTATTTATAATTCCTTACTTTTCTTGGCTTCAACTGATAGGAAATGTTATCAACTTCCTGATTTATTTTAATGTGACCCGCCCTTTACCAAATAAGTTGGCATTTTTCTTTTCAGAAATATGATTATTTACGTTAATCATTATCGTCATCATCATCATCATCATCATCATCATCATCGAGTGCCATCTCCAATCGAAGGTTGGCTACCATGGAGCGCCATTCCACTCTGTCTCTTGTTTTGATGGTGCAGGTTGTCATAGGCTGACTTGTCCCTCTTTTGATGTTACTCGTCCATGTTAGTCTATGTCTGCCTCTTTTACCTTGTATTTTCCCCTCCAAGATTACTTTTAGAAGGCTGCTTAGACTTTTAACATGTCCCAAAAATCTATTTTGTCTTGTTTGAATTGTGTTTAGTAGTTCTCTTCTCATTTTAAGTTGTTTTCAGACTTTATCGTTTGTTTTCTTTCCTCTCCATCCACTTCTACCTATTCTTCTATAAATCCACATTTTAAAGGCTTCAATTCTCTGCTCTGTTTTCTTCTCTAATGTCCATATTTCTGCACCATACAGGAATGTAGAGAAGATATAACATTTTGCTTTTCTTAGTTTTAGCCCTGGTGTTTTTTTTTAACGTTAGTTTATTTTTCATGGCATTAAAATTACATTTTCCCATTCCTATTGTTTTGTTTATTTCAGTTGTACATTTTCCATCACTGGTTATAGTATTTCCAAGGGAGTTTGTAACTACTATTATGTCTAATCTGCAAAATGTTATTTATTTTGTTTAATAATTGTTCATGTTGTTTTAATTGATGCACATTTGTCCTTTCTTTATGTTTTACTCAGTGTTTCTGTACCTGGGGTCGTGGGAGTCCAGGTTTATTTGCTTATAGAGAGAGGGTGGTAGAGCGGTGAAGAAGAAGTCTTTGAGAGCTATAAAGATGAAATCATAATTACAAATCTTCATAATTCATTGAATGAATAAATAAATAAGAGAGTGAGTGAGTGAGTGAGTGAGTGAGTGAGTGAGTGAGTGAGTGAGTGAGTGAGTGAGTGAGTGAGTGAGTGAGTGAGTGAGTGAGTGAGTGAGTGAGTGAGTGAGTGAGAGGGTGGGATGATAAGTGAGTGAGCTTGTAAGTGAGTAGGTGAGTGTGGCGGAGCGAGAGAGTGAGTCATTGAGTGGGTGGGTTTTTAAGTGAATGATTGTGGTTAGTGAGTGGGTGGGTGTGAGTAAGTGATTGACTATGTCAGTGAGTGAATGATGGAGTGGGTGAGTGAGGTATAAACTAATAAGTGAGAAAGTGGGTGGTTAGTGAGTGAGTGATTTACTAATTGACTGAGTCAGTGAGTGAGTTGTTATTTGAGTGAGTGAATGGCTAAAATATTGAAAGGGTGAGTGAGTGAGTGAATTAATGAAATTTTGAGTGGGGTGAACGGGAAATGAGCGCGAGGGTAATTGAAATGGTAGGTGGATGAGATCTAAAAGGGTGAGTGGCGGAGTGAGCTTGTGAATGAATGGGCGAGTTACTTTAGTTTGATGCTCAATTCACAAACGTCCCCCATAATGGGAAAGCTAAACATATCAGAAAGCTAAACATGTCAGAAAGCTAAACATGCCAGGAAGCTAAACATGTCAAAAAGCTAAACATGTCAGAAAGCTAAACATGCCAGAAAGCTAAACATGCCAGAGAGCTAAACATGTCAGAAAGCTAAACATGCCAGAAAGCTAAACATGCCAGAAGGCTAAACATGCCAGAAGGCTAAACATGCCAGAAGGCTAAACATGCCAGAAGGCTAAAAATAGCAAACAGAGAAACCATATATCAGGCAAGTAAACCACATTTAAACATCTTTATGATTTCATGCCATGCCATTTGGGACGCTCTCTCAAGTTATTTCCAATTCGATTCAACGATCCAAATGCTGGGAAAACAGAGTGTGAACATGCTCCAAACCAATCCAATACTCCCTTGAAATATAATTGCTATATTTTGTCCTTTGGCAACGAAAGCGGTGATTACGATGGATAAGCCTGTTCATAATTATTTATTTATTTGTCTAGAATAATTTGTGTGTGTGTGATTTATTTTGCGATAGCATCCGTTTGTTTCTCACGTGTCCTTGCGATGAGGTCACTTCTGTTGGAATGAAATTTCGAAATGTTTGTTTCGTTTCTGTGCTCGGTTTCGTTCTAATTGTGTTATAGGTTGTTGTGGGTCGAGAATAGATGAGGTCTCACTCGTAACAGAACCTGGTATTTCTTCAACGGCGTCATCATTAATGAGGATAATGTAGTGAAATGTGAAGCCGGCTGTTGTGAGAACTGTGACGATATCTATCTGTCCCGTCAGTCTGTCTGTCTGTCTGTATGTCTGCTTGTCTGTCTGTCTGTCTGCCTGTCTGTCCGTCTATCCGTCTGTCTGTCAGTCTGTCTGTCTGTCTGTCTGTCTGTCTGTCTGTCTGTCTGTCTATCTATCTATCTATCTATCTATCTATCTATCTATCTATCTATCTATCTATCTATCTATCTATCTATCTATCTGTCTGTCTGTCTGTCTGTCTGTCTAGCTGTCTGTCTGGCTGTCTGTCTGCCTGTCTGCTGTCTATCTGTCTGTCTGTCCGTCTATCCGTCTGTCTATCTGTCTGTCTGGCTATCTATCTATCTATCTATCTATCTATCTATCTATCTATCTATCTATCTATCTATCTATCTATCTATCTATCTATCTATCTATCTATCTATCTATCTATCTATCTATCTATCTATCTATCTATCTATCTATCTATCTATCTATCTATCTATCTATCTATCTATCTATCTATCTATCTATCTATCTATCTATCTATCTATCTATCTATCTATCTATCTATCTATCTATCTATCTATCTGTCTGTCTGTCTGTCTGTCTGTCTAACTGTCTGTCTGTCTGTCTGCCTGTCTGTCTATCTGTCTGTCTATCTATCTATCTATCTATCTATCTATCTATCTATCTATCTATCTATCTATCTATCTATCTATCTATCTATCTATCTATCTATCTATCTATCTATCTATCTATCTATCTATCTATCTATCTATCTATCTATCTATCTATCTATCTATCTATCTATCTATCTATCTATCTATCTATCTATCTATATGTCTGCCTGTCTGTCCGTCTATCCGTCCGTCTGTCTGTCTATCCGTCTGTATGTCCGTCTATCCGTCCGTCTGTCTGTCTATCCGTCCGTCTGTCTGTCTATCCGTCCGTCTGTCTGTCTATCCTCTCTTTGTCAACGATCTTTTTTTATCATGCATCAAACATTGCATAGTACCCACATTATTAGTCTCCACACGTCTCTATCCTGGGCGAGTTATTCAATTTTGGCGAGGGAGTTGATGCCTGCTGTTGTTGCTGTTCGCTTCGATATTATAAAACATAGTCTAATCTAGATCATATTGAGCGGAGGAAAGAAAACCCGGGTAAACTCCACCAGTGTGACGTTATCAGTTTAGCATCGGTAGGGGTTAGAACGATGCCTATGTCCGGCACTCTAGTGGAGGCTTTCCTTGGTTTTACTTTCTACAATCAATCTCTATTTAAAGTACACAAATATAACGTGCTGGAAGTGACCGACATTTGCGTCCAGAGTGTAACCACAGCGCCATATTTGGACAAATCATTGACACTACAATACATGTGAGATGCGATGCTTGAGAAAAGTAACAAACAACACTGGAAGAGATAGAATACTAAATGAAACCATAAGAAAAATGGTAGGAACAAAACCCTGCAAGAATATATAGAGTAACAACAACTTAAATGGTTTGGCCACCTGGTCACAATGAATCCGCACCAATCACCATCAAGGGTGTTCTTCTCGAGAATGCATGGAAAAAGATCAAGAGGAAGACCCAGAAGAAGATGGATAGATGCAGTGACAGAGACATGTAACAACAAAGGAAAGTCACTAAATCAGACGGTTCGAGCAGCTCAAGAACGACAAATGATATAAACCACGACACCTTTTAGGTATTAGTGAAAAGAGAAAGGAAGAAGAAGAAGATGAAGATTGACACTACGTCATCTGTTACTACCTGCTTGTTTCCGGTGATTTTTGCTTCTATGGTGTCCATGGTTCGTGGTTTGTTTCGGTAAATTCTCCCTTTTTCCCTTAAAAAAGTAACAAGACTGGATTTACTGGGAGGATGTCGACCTCCAAACTTCTACAGGAATTGCTGTTGACATGACTTTACATATTTTTTCTAGTAAGTGGAAATTATAAATACTCTCTCTCTCTCTCTCTCTCTCTTTCTCTCTCTCTCTCTTTCTCTTCTCTCTCTCTCTTTTCTCTCTCTTTCAGTGGATATCATTTTCGTTTCGGCTTCGTGAAACTCACATGTGTACACTAACACTCACAAACTTCAGGTTCCAAGATGGTGGAAGAGAGTTGTTACCATTGACCGCTAAAGGTTTGCTTTTGGAGACTGATTAATTCCAGCTCTCTAGTGTAGATCGTTGCGTTAAAGTCAACCAGATGTTCCACTTAACGGAAACGGTAATACGGAATGCGTGTGCCAGGGTGCAGTTTTTCGACAAATCATGTGGTATGAATGCGACCCTATCCCGTCAGGAAATCGATTTACGTCATGACGTTGTGAGCTGTTCAATAACCGAATGTTAGTTGCGCTATTTAGTGTATCAATAGTTGTGGGCGCATCCATCGTCATGCGGGTTAAAAATGTCTATGCTGTTTGTGAATCTGCAGCCCTAGTGTGACTCTCAGATATTCATGTTAGTCAAGAGGGTTGTGTTTAATTACACGAGATCTATGAAAAGAGCGGGAGAGGACTTGTGAACCAGTTTATCGGTTGACACTGCGGGATTTGCAGGGGAGAAGATCTGAGCACTTAAATATTGTTTTTCGATGCACTCTAAGGATAATTCGACAACTAATTAACTAGATAACTAACTGACTTAATAAATTAACCAACTATTTAATTAACTAACTAACTAATTAACTAAACATACTAATTAAATACTTAACTAACTAACTAACGTTAATAATAATGTGTAAGCACGCTCAATGACAAGAACACACCTCTCTAGTATTGACAATATTATTACTTCATAACGTTCGCTATGGTTGCCATATCACACACAACTTCCACGCACTGCAGTTTACGTAGCACGTGCTATTATTATTACGATTATTATTATTCGTTCAATGCCGTATTCTCAGATGAGATGAACGTCTCCTCCTCAATCTCCAAACATAAAATTATTTGTTGTAATGAGTTGCTGCCCTTATTTAATTATCCTACTTCTCTCATCTGTTTCTTTTTCTTTCTTCTTTTCTTTCTCTCTCTCTTTCCATTTTAGGGCCATATTTTGAATCGTATGCCTTTTAATAGCTCACAATTATATAGGACGTGTTCTGCAGTTTGATGGCCAGCTTAACTTGTCCCTTATGGGGTTGGATTTGCTTTCGGTTCATAACGGTGTCTGCAATGCCATGTCCTGAATCTGAATGCCGTAGTCTATTGTTTTCTGACAGAGTAGATCAATCAATCTGGCATCGGTTCACAAGCGTGCACAGCAGCCAGTAGTTCTTCATTTTAAAGAAGCTGCATGTGTTAGCACAGCAGCCAGTAGTTCTTCATTTTAAAGAAGCTGCATGTGTTAGCACAGCAGCCAGTAGTTCTTCATTTTAAAGTAGCTGCATGTGTTAGCACAGCAGCCAGTAGTTCTTCATTTTAAAGAAGCTGCATGTGTTAGCACAGCAGCCAGTAGTTCTTCATTTTAAAGTAGCTGCATGTATGCTGGGCTTGAGGTCAATCATGAAAAGACTAAAGTCATGAAAAGTTTAATTCCAACAAGTGACAAAATATACATGGAAAACAAACCAGTAGAAGAGATCGATCACTTTATCTATCTTGGAAGTCACATTGATCGAGAAGGGGATACGAGCAAAGAAATTAGAATCAGACTGGCTAAAGCATCAATGTCTTTCAGAAGCCTTGAAAAGTTGTGGAAATCAAAACTCATTAGCACAAACACAAAACTTAGGCTATTCAAATCAATGTACTATCAACCCTTACGTATGCGTGTGAAAGCTGGAAAACAACAAGAGATATAGAAACAAAGTTGAACGCATTCGAAAATAAATGTCTAAGGAAAATACTTGGTATAGAATGGAACGAATTCAAAACAAACGAGGAAATTAGAGAAATCGCCAATCAACCACTAATATCTTCAGTAATAAAGAAAAGACGATGGTCATACGTTGGACATGCGATGAGAAGAGATAATAATCGAATAGCAAAGCAAGCCCTCATATGGGAAACAACAGGTAAAAGAAAAAGAGGAAGACCCAGGGAGACACTGAGAAGAACATTGATGAGAGAGGCAAGAGCAGCAGGATCGGCTCCCTCAATGAGATAGAACTGCTTGCACAGAACAGAGACAGATGGCGAGATTTGATAAAATATCTTTAAAAGAAAACTGCTAGAACAAAAATTCATATAGGAGAAGGTGTATCTTGGTCTACGCCCTATGGGCCGGTTATGGCTCGAAAGGTCAATAGATAGATAGATGTATTAGCACAGCAGCCAGTAGTTCTAGATTTTAAAGAAGCTGCATGTGTTAGCACAGCAGCCAGTAGTTCTTCATTTTAAAGAAGCTGCATGTGTTAGCACAGCAGCCAGTAGTTCTTCATTTTAAAGAAGCTGCATGTGTTAGCACAGCAACCAGTAGTTCTAGATTTTAAAGAAGCTGCATGTGTTAGCACAGCAGCCAGTAGTTCTTCATTTTAAAGAAGCTGCATGTGTTAGCGCTGCAGCCAGTAGTTCTTCATTTTAAAGAAGCTGTATGTGTTAGCGCTGCAGCCAGTAGTTCTTCATTTTAAAGTAACTGCATGTGTTAGCACAACAGCCAGTAGTTTCTTCATTTTAAAGTAGCTGCATGTGTTAGCGCTGCAGCCAGTAGTTCTTCATTTTAAAGAAGCTGCATGTGTTAGCGCTGCAGCCAGTAGTTTCTTCATTTTAAAGTAGCTGCATGTGTTAGCACAACAGCCAGTAGTTCTTCATTTTAAAGTAGCTGCATGTGTTAGCGCTGCAGCCAGTAGTTCTTCATTTTAAAGAAGCTGCATGTGTTAGCGCTGCAGCCAGTAGTTCTTCATTTTAAAGAAGATGCATGTGTTAGCGCTGCAGCCAGTAGTCTTCATTTTAAAGAAGCTGCATGTGTTAGCACAGCAGCCAGTAGTTCTTCATTTTAAAGAAGCTGTATGTGTTAGCGCTGCAGCCAGTAGTTCTTCATTTTAAAGTAGCTGCATGTGTTAGCACAACAGCAGTAGTTCTTCATTTTAAAGAAGCTGCATGTGTTAGCGCTGCAGCCAGTAGTTCTTCATTTTAAAGAAGCTGCATGTGTTAGCGCTGCAGACAGTAGTTCTTCATTTTAAAGAAGCTGCATGTGTTAGCGCTGCAGCCAGTAGTTCTTCATTTTAAAGAAGCTGCATGTGTTAGCGCTGCAGACAGTAGTTCTTCATTTTAAAGAAGCTGCATGTGTTAGCGCTGCAGCCAGTAGTTCTTCATTTTAAAGAAGCTGCATGTGTTAGCACAGCAGCCAGTAGTTCTTCATTTTAAAGTAGCTGTTGTGTTAGCACAACAGCCAGTAGTTCTTCATTTTAAAGAAGCTGCATGTGTTAGCACTGCAGCCCGGTGCGATCTAAATTTAGCACGCTCAAACCATACTCCAATTTGATTGATCAAATAATTAATCATTAAAAATTATATTTTATAAATGTGGTAGTGTGGCAGGCAAGAAAAATCATTGGAGTCTGTAGACATGTGGTTTTACAGAAGAATGTTGAGAGCACCATGGATAGCTAAGAAGAGTAATGAAGATTTTCTGAGAGAGGTCAAAGCAAAAAGAGAGCTAATTTCCAATATTAGGAAGAAACAATCATCAATTTTTGGCCATGTAATGAGAAGGGAGTAGCTGGAATATATTGTAAAAACTGGGAAAATTGATGGACGAAGAGATAGAGGGAAGCAAAGAAAAAAAATAATAGACAACTTAAGAGAATGGCTTGGCAGAAGGTCAACAACAGAAATGATAAATAGCTGCCGAGATCGAAAGTTGTGGAGAGACATGATCACCTACGCCAGCAAGCCCGGTACTAGATGATGATAAGTGCGGCTTATGTTTTCTATCGGGATTTTAAAGAAATGCTGCAGAAAATATGATAAAGATGGGTTCAGCAATGAGAGAATTGTTTAGAGAAAAGATAGGTTCAGCAAAGAGAGAATTGTTTAGAGAAAAGATAGGTTCAGCAATGAGAGAATTGTTTAGAGAAAAGATAGGTTCAGCATTGAGAGAATTGTTTAGAGAAAAGAGGATAGGTTCAGCAATGAAAGAATTGTTAGAGAAAAGATAGGTTCAACAATAAGAGAATTGTTTAGAGAAATGATAGGTTCAGCACTGAGAGAATTGTTTAGAGAAAGGATAGATTCATCATTGAGAGAATTGTTTAGAGAAAGGATAGATTCATCATTGAGAGAATTGTTTAGAGAAAAGATAGGTTCAGCGATGAGAGAATTGTTTAGAGAAATGATAGGTTCAGCACTGAGAGAATTGTTTAGAGAAAGGATAGATTCATCATTGAGAGAATTGTTTAAAGAAAAGATAGGTTCAGAATTTAGAGAATTGTTTAGAGAAAATAAGAAAAGATAGGTTCAGTTGGAGAAAAGATAGGTTCAGCAATGAGAGTATTGTTTAGAGAAAAGATAGATTCAGCAATGAGAGTATTGTTAGAGAGAGAGAAAGATAGGTTCAGCAATGAGAGAATTGTTTAGAGAAAAGATAGATTCAGCAATGAGAGTATTGTTAGAGAGAGGGAAAGATAGGTTCAGCAATGAGAGAATGTTAGAGAAAAGATAGATTCATCATGGAGGGAATTGTTAGAGAAAGATCAGACAAAATGTATGCCTGATATGAAAACAAAATGTATGCTCTGAAATTATAAATCAATATATAGGTTACAATGTTGAATCAGAACGTGAGATATTTGAAATTTAAGGCAAAAAAAAAAAAAAAATACGACATAAAAAATATTCACGAATATTCACGTATTTTATATATATAAAAATATTCACGTCTTTTATTTAACGTAAAAGTTCAGCATTACAGATGTTTTTCATCTCTTCTAACATATTTTTTTTTCCCTTTCGCATCTTTTGAAATAAATAGATCAATTAAATATAAATAAATGTTTTTAGACCTCCAGCACATGATTTTTTGGGTAATGATGTCAGTGTTAAGCCAGCGTCGCTTTACTTTCCCAGAAAAAAATCAGTTACTCATTTAAGGCTGGGTGAACCTGGAAGCCGTCAATCGGTCGAACCCGTCCTCTTGTCCTTTACTGTTGTCCAGTTCACTAACCACTGAGCTATCGCGGCTCCCCAGTTTCACTAACCACTGAGCTATCGCGGCTCCCCAGTTCACTAACCACTGAGCTATCGCGGCTCCCCAGTTCACTAACCACTGAGCTATCGCGGCTCCCCAGTTCACTAACCACTGAGCTATCGCGGCTCCCCAGTTCACTAACCACTGAGCTATCGCGGCTCCCCAGTTCACTAACCACTGAGCTATCGCGGCTCCCCAGTTCACTAACCACTGAGCTATCGCGGCTCCCCAGTTCACTAACCACTGAGCTATCGCGGCTCCCCAGTTCACTAACCACTGAGCTATCGCGGCTCCCCAGTTTCACTAACCACTGAGCTATCGCGGCTCCCCAGTTCACTAACCACTGAGCTATCGCGGCTCCCCAGTTCACTAACCACTGAGCTATCGCGGCTCCCCAGTTCACTAACCACTGAGCTATCGCGGCTCCCCAGTTCACTAACCACTGAGCTATCGCGGCTCCCCAGTTCACTAACCACTGAGCTATCGCGGCTCCCCAGTTCACTAACCACTGAGCTATCGCGGCTCCCCAGTTCACTAACCACTGAGCTATCGCGGCTCCCAGTTCACTAACCACTGAGCTATCGCGGCTCCCCAGTTCACTAACCACTGAGCTATCGCGGCTCCCCAGTTCACTAACCACTGAGCTATCGCGGCTCCCCAGTTCACTAACCACTGAGCTATGGCCACATCCTGGAGGTCACCGTTTTGCCCATTATTTTTTAGATGTTATTTTTAACAAAAGGAGACAGCAAACGGGAAATTCACTTCACAGCACAAGATGTGCCGGGTTGTGACAGCGTTATGTTACTTTCATTGTTTCTTACTTGCTTGATCGACTAAATTAATACGAGTCTGTGAACTAAAATTAATGTTTCTTACTTGCTTGATCGACTAAATTAATACGAGTCTGTGAACTAAAATTAATGTTTCTTACTTGCTTGATCGACTAAATTAATACGAGTCTGTGAACTAAAATTAATGTTTCTTACTTGCTTGATCGACTAAATTAATACGAGTCTGTGAACTAAAATTAATGTTTCTTACTTGCTTGATCGACTAAATTAATACGAGTCTGTGAACTGAAATTAATGTTTCTTACTTGCTTGATCGACTAAATTAATACGAGTCTGTGAACTGAAATTAATGTTTCTTACTCTTCATTCAAACCAGGGAAATTTCGAAAAGAGTTTCGATCAGCTTGTTCATGTTGCTCCAGATGCTGTAAAGAGGGGAAACCACTTCAAAGTCAAATTCGTAAGCTTGTTTATTTATTTGTAGCGTGTATATATTTGTAGCTGGTATTTATATGTAGCTCGTTGTGTTTGGCAAAGTAATGTTGTTTTGCTAACATTAAAAGTGCAATCTGGCATATATTAAAACATCATGTTAAACTTATCAATATTATCGTTTTTGGTTATCAGCGGAGACTACAAGTGTGGCTCCAGGAAGTGGCATCTTTCTGTCTGTTGGAACTACTACTAAATAACGCTGTTTGGTTCCTTACTACCTTCGGCCATTTCCGATCGTTATTTTCTGCACGTACACACTTTGAAATGTTTAATATTATGCTCAATGTGACACGAAAGACTGGCAGCAGGCAGGCAAAAAGAAGCAAGCACTCAAGTTTAACGGATGGTACATTTAGAGGACAATAAATGAAATATTTCTCTTGCCTTGAACACGTATAGGCTAGTCTTTATAGAAGAGCGAACAGACACAATAATTATCATCGAAGTTTGTCTAATATAAAATTTAAGTAAATGGGATTACCATAGAAGTCAATAAATTCAAACACAAAGTTAACTTAAGACAACAAAGTTAACTTCAAATGACAGATAACGACTAAGTGAGGTACAGAACAGCTCATGCATAGAATTAAGTCAAAAGAATAAAAAGTACATCAGTCAACCCATTTGTGATAAAGTAGACTTTTTAAACAAATTAAGTGTTTTATGTAAATCAGGTCGTGATTTGCTGAAGTGGTTGTTCGACAATAGGATATGATACATGAGCATCACTGAAGGTCGTAGAATGTGGTTTTACATATGCTAAGTAAGGACACCATGAGCCGGTAAAATAAATGAAAATGATGTTCTCAAGGATACAATACAAAACGAATCTTCTTGCTCGCATCAGGAATAATGATTTATCAACTGCTGGAAATCATTTATCAACTGCTGGCAATCATTTATCATCTTCTGGCAATTGGTTATCATCTTCAAGCAATCATTTATCATCACCTGGCAATCATTTATCATCTTCTGGCAATCGGCTATCATCTTATGGCAATTATTTATCATCTTACGGCAATAATTTATCATCTTACGGCAATCATTTATCATCTTCTGGCAATCATTTATCATCTTATGGCAATCGGCTATCATCTTCTGACAATCATTTATCATCTTACGGCAATCATTTATCATCTTCTGGTAATCATTTATCATCTTATGGCAATCATTTATCATCTTATGGCAATCGGCTATCATCTTATGGCAATCATTTATCATCTTCATATAATCACTTACCATCTTCTAGCAATCACTTACCATCTTCTAGCACTATAATGAGAACGAAACAGATCGAATATAAGCGACGTCTGGATAATTGACTGAAGAAGAGAAAGAATGAAACAGATAACAAAGATATTGGTCAAATTAGGTGAATGATTTACTAGGAAATCAGCAACAGAACTGGCAAGGAAAACTGCACAGATAGAAATATATGGAGAGACACGGCCCCTTATGCAAGCTGACACAATAATTAATGAATATTTCAACATGATGGTTGTCTGCACCTGTTTACCATGGTTTCTGATGATAATCGAGATATTTTAAAATGTTCTAGAACCATTGCATATATAGTGCACATTCCTTGTTAACGAGGCGATGCTTGATCTATAGTCCGTTCAGATTCGTTTGCCTAGACATTAATTTATTTTTTTCAAAAACTTATTGTTCATTTGCATTGATCTTTTGAAGTTAGGTTTAGAATACTAATGTCGCTATAAAAATATTTTGTTATCAAAGAAATGTGATCCAGTTTCAAAGATGCCTTATTTAACCTATATTAAAAAAAAGTTAATCGATATTATAAACACCGGCGGGATTATGTAGATGCTTACATCTCACAGCTGATTCTTTAACATATAGGCATGACCTTCACGGCTGAATGCGCACCGTCCTAAAATAGTTATGTTTCCACTATAATTTTTATAAGGAAATGTTACATATGAAATTTCCCGTTTAGCACAAAATGACATTTTAGCCGAAACCGGAAATTATGTGACGTCAAAATCACGGCCGTAGACTCGAGTTCGAGTCATAATTCAGAGGCAAATCTCAATATTTACAGAAAGGAGGCTGCACTATCCATATTATCTTCTGCAAGTCTATGTGAGAATGAATATAAGGCAAAATATTTTACTGAGCATAACATTGCTATAAAGATTTATCAATACTTCTGCAGAGAGCGTAAAAAGGGACATCTTTATTGTTCTTTATCAAACCCTGAGAAGAGAACAATGCATATTTTAGGTTTGTGTAAACGTTCATTTGATCGAATAGTTAAAGGAAGCGGATATTTATTGCCAACAAATGCAAGAAAGCAAGGAAGGAAAGAAACGTTAGACAGTTTTGATAAGGACCTAGTAAAAAGAGAAATCTGTCGAATGTTTGATATAAACGAAGAAGTGACACTTAGAAAGTTGAAGCTTTGGCTGAAAACTAACAACGACATTGAAATATCAAAACTTCATTATGGAAAATATTAAGAAGTGCAGGCTTCACCTTTAGAAAGTATGCTGGTGGAAAAAACATTATTTGTGAGAAGCCACATCTAGTAGCTCTTAGAAGCAAGTATTTACGTGAAGTGAAGGAAATGCGCGAAAATGATTATGATATTGTTTATTTAGATGAAACTTGGATCAAAGCTCATCATACAAATGAAAAGGAATGGCAGTTAGCAGATGGAAGTATTAAAAGATCAGTACCAAGCAGTAAAGGGCAACGTTTGATAGTTGCACATGCAGGTAGCAGACATAATGGGTTGTTGCAGAATGCTCATCTCGTTTTCATTTCAAAATCCATAGACAATAGAGACTACCACTCCGAAATGAATGGGTACATATTTAAAGACTGGATCGAGAAAAGTATCCTTCCAATATTAGATCGACCTTCTTGTCTGATAATGGACAATGCTTCATACCATAACGTAGTTAACGTAGAAGATAGAATCCCAACATCATCAAGTACAAAAGATGCAATCAAAACGTGGCTCATAAAAGAACACATACAAGTTAACGACAGCTACTTGAAACCCGAATTGCTTAGCCTTGTAAAACAGACACAACGTACAAAGATATTTAAAATAGACAAGTTAATTCAAGAACATGGCCATAGATGTTTGAGACTACCTCCATATCATGCACTCTTAAATCCTATAGAACTAGTTTGGGCAAAAGTTAAAGGACACGTAGCATATACAAATAAAACTTTCAATTATGCGATGTTGAGACACTTACAAATCAGGCTCTATCAAATATAAATAAAGACTACTGGGTAAAATGTGAGGATCATGTGTTACGACAAGAAGAGGAATATTGGAAAAAGGATGGTTTGTTGTTTGTTCAGCCGAAAGCAGTAATCGACCTATTTGACTCGTCTGATTCTGAATGATCATTACTCTTATTAAGTCTACAGATAAATAGTTTGATTTGCAAAATTTCCTAGTTGATTTGTTAAACAGTTTATTGTTCAAGACCACCCAAGCAATCAAAATATGTTATAAGCAAACCAACAACCATTACTTTGAATGGAAGCCTGCTTGAGTCAGTACAGAAGTTCAGCTATCTTGGATCCACTATTACAGCCACACTTTCCTTAGATGAGGAACTAAATGTACGTATTTGAAAGGCAGCGACAACATTTGGGAAACTCACACCAAGAGCATGGAACTATATCAAATTGGCTCTACGAACAAAAGTTCTATATATAATTTAAAATTTGTATACTTGCCACCAAGTAAAATTTTATGGACACGCCTATGGGTCATCGTTGCACTAGATTACTGTAAAACATTTTGATTAGGGTCAAAATAATAGTTACATGGGCAAAGATCAAAGGAATTCGCCGCTTTAAGAAAACCGTTTATAGCTAGACATCGAGTAACACATATGTTCTCGTGACATGGACATTTTAACACCGTATGCCAAAAATCATGTGAAATCATCAAGAACTTTTTGAATTATAAATCATAACATCTCGGCAAACGAATCTGAACGGACTATAATGGTATTGTTGGGAGATTATTCTCTCTTGAATTAATTCACCACTTTGTCTATAAAGCTATTGTAAATGAAGTCTGCAGCAGGAACATTTGTGATTAAACGAATGTAACAGAAAGCAGTAAACAATTTGAATATGGATAGGATTACCAGATGAACTGGAGAAATGCAGAATATTTGATCAAAAAAAAGAATGTAAACTAATAAGCAAGACACGATTAAGTGTTGTTTTACTTGCTATGCTTCATGTTTTGATAGTGACTGCCGTGCCAGGTGCAGAGGTCCGGCGAAATCCTGATGACTGGTAATCCTTTGTATGGACGAACTACTGGCTAAAGTTGTATAACCAAAATATTAAATTATATATATTATTATATAATATTACATTTTTTAGTTCAAAATAGATTATTGTTTTTGTTTCAATTATGACACAACTTTTAATGTATTTCTACCTCCGCAGATGAAATGGAGCCATTATCAGCTAAAAGGTAATGTGTTTTATTTATATGATTCATAAGTGCCTCTAAACGTTTCCAATTGACATTAATATAGGATTAATCACAATTTGAAAATGCAATTGATATCTCCTAATAGCACACCACTCAGCAGGTAAACATATCGTTGGTAACTTGTAGTGAGGTGTGTATTAACTTTATTAAAATATAAACAGATAGTGTTTATGTGTATACAGCGTTTAGTTCAATTAAAAGTTGAATAACCAGCCAATGTAGAAGTTCATAAATTAAAAAAAACGACATTTTGTGCAACAAATGTAAGTCAGTGAAAGTGTGAAAGAGATTTGGTAAATGATGCATAGAACCGGGAGCCGCGATAGCTCAGTGGTTAGTGAACTGGACTACAAAGGACAAGGGGTAGGGTTCGATCCCAACCAACGGCTTCCGGGTTCACCCAGCCTTAAATGGGTACCGGATTTTTTTTCTGGGAAAGTAAAGCAGCACGGGCGTAATACCGACCACATTACCCGAAAAATCATGTGCTGAAAGTCTGTAAAATATAGGGTCACTAACACCATATTTCCCTATACGCCACTCGGCGTGACGGGGGTACTTTACTTTTTACTGCATAGAACTAGTCTTGAGCTATTGATGTGAGATCATGACGTAAGTAATCAGTGGAAAAAGAAAAGCACTAAAGGTCATATAAATGTGTCATATAAAACTGTTCCGTGTTCCCTGAATAGCTATATAGATCAATTCTGAAATTCTTGATGAGGTCTACTCATGGAGATTGTCTAAAACAAACATCAGATGGTGGCATTAGCATCACTCTCTGGGCTTGTTATGAGAAAAGGTATATAGGAACACAGAATGACAACGAAAACAAAACAAGGGAAAGCGAGACAGAGGATGAAGATGCTGGACAACTTGACATTATGGAGTGGTAGATGTCATCGGTAAAATTAATTAGCAAATAAATCAAAAAGTATTGGCTTTAAGGACAAGTGAGCACATCGGATATTGAGCATTTGGAAAGGAGTAAGGGATGAAGATTACCAGCCGCACTATTAGTGTGTGTGACAGTCATCGATCCACTGCTGATCTATTCCCACCATCATCATCATTATTAATACATATATGAGCAATGTAGTCAACAACACTGCAGGTCACACTCATTTTCCAAAGAAAAAAATCTTGTCTCCACTGTCAGATTCTAGGTAAAACTAGAAATAATTTAATGGGAGAGAATGCAATGCTGGATTTAAGGAAAATGGGAGTTCGCCCCGTTGTAGTTTCCTCTTATGTACAGTTCGCTCCCTTGTAGTTTCCTTTTATATAAAGTTCGCTACCTTGTAGTGTCCTCTTATGTACAGTTCGCTCCCTTGTAGTGTCCTTTTATGCACAGTTCGCTCCCTTGTAGTTTCCTTTTATGTACAGTTCGTTCCCTTGTAGTTTCCTCTTATGTACAGTTCGCTCCCTTGTAGTGTCCTTTTATGCACAGTTCGCTCCCTTGTAGTTTCCTTTTATGTACAGTTCGCTCCCTTGTAGTTTCCTTTTATGTACAGTTCGCTCCCTTGTAGTTTCCTTTTATGTACAGTTCGCTCCCTTGTAGTTTCCTTTTATGTACAGTTCGCTCCCTTGTAGTGTCCTCTTGTGCACAGTTCGCTCCCTTGTAGTTTCCTTTTATGTACAGTTCGCTCCCTTGTAGTTTCCTTTTATGTACAGTTCGCTCCCTTGTAGTTTCCTCTTATGTACAGCACCACTAGTCTACCTTGTGGTGGATGCGTTACAATGATGGTGCTCATGATAATGGTATCCATGATTTTTCGGAAACTACAATAACAATAATACTGCTCAAACTAAAGTGTTGTCTAAGGAGAGTATCTACCGTAGAGAATATTTCTTGCTGGTGTAATGCCGTATTACAAGCTGCTAATGTAAAAAATAGTTGTATAAACATTATATGCTATCTAACACAACTAGCACAGCAGCAAATGTTTGAAATTTATGTTTGAAGAAAAAATAATAATTCCATATTACACAATGCTACCGAAAACAAATAATTTAAGATATTAGAAAATGTCAAACATAACTGTAACAAAGCATTAACAAACAGGACAGTTCCAATATTTCAAACAGGAAGTCAGACAAAATTGTTTCCTGCCGCCGGACTTGTTCTTACTTTCATCATCATCATTTAGTGCCGTCTCGCAAATGAAGATTGGCTACCATGGAGCGCCATTCTGCTCTGTCTCTTGCTTTGATGGTGCAGGTTGTCATAGGTTGACTTGTCCACCTTTTGATGTTACTCGCCCATGCTAGTCTTGGTCTGCCCATGCTTCTTTTACCTTGTATTTTCCCTTCCAAGATTACTTCAGGTAGACTGCTTTGTATTTTATTTCGCCCCAAAAATCGAATTTGTCTTGTTCGAATTGTGTTTAGTATTTCTCTTTTCATTTTTAGTTGTTTTAAGACTTCATTTGTTTCCTTTTCTCTCCACCCAATTCTACCTATTCTTCTATAAATCCACATTTCCAAGTCTTCAATTTTCTGTTCTGTTTACTTGTCTAATGTCCTTGTTTCTGAGCCATTCATGAATGTTGAGCAACATTTTGCTTTTCATAATTTTATACCTAGTGTTATTTGTTTTGATGTTAGTATATTTTTCATGGCATTAAAATTACTTTTTGTTATTCCTATTCTTTTGTTTATTTCAGCTTTACATTTCCCATCATTGGTTATAGTATGTCCATTGTACGTAGGGAGGTCAAAAAGTAATGCACACCAATTTTTTTCTCGGAAACTATTCGGGCAAAATGTGTGAAATTTTCACAGATTGTAGCTGAACATCCCCTTTACACTACCTATTTTTCAACATAATCTCCGTCCAAGCGTATTGCCTTACGCCATAGCGAAACTAGGTCATGAATGCCTCGTTTGTACCAAGTTTTGTCCTGCTCGCGTAGCCATTTTTTAACTGCACGGATCACATCCTCATCATTGTCAAAGTGTGTCCCACGCAGGAATTTGTTGAGTGGTCCAAACAGATGGAAATCTGAGGGAGCCAGATCAGGGCTGTAAGGAGGATGGGGCAGTACAGTCCAACCAAATTTGTTGATTGCTTCCGTGTTACCAGACTTGTGTGAGGGCGTGCATTGTCATGTTGAAGCAACAAATCTGCAGATGGCTTATTAGGCCGAACTCTGTGGAACCGATTTTTGAGTTTTGTCAGTGTATTGATGTAAGGTGTCGAGTTGATTGTCTCACCTCTTGTCATTACATCAACAAGAATCACACCATCAATATCCCAGAAGACAGTGATCATCACCTTTCAGGCTGATGGAGATGTTTTGAATTTTTTTCTTTTTGGTGACTGCGGATGATGCCATTCCATTGACTGCATTTTTGTTTCAGGCTCATAATGATGTGCCCACGTTTCGTCACCGGTAACAATTTTTGACAAAAACATTTCTCCTTCAACACCGAAACGCTCCAACAATTCAGAACAGAATGTTTTCCTTTGAACTCTGTGATCATTTGTTAGGCACCGAGGAACCCATCGAGCGCAAATCTTTGAATATCCGAGAGTTTTAAAAATTGCGATTGCACTTCCCTTGCTGACTGTAAGCTGCAATGCCAATTGCTGACTAGTGATACGCCTATCCTTACGAATAATGGCATCAGCCCGGTTTAACATGTCTGTGCTGGTAGCCGAGGCAACACGTGCAGAACGCGGTAAATCATGCAGCTCCACTCGTACACTTTCTGCAGCTTTAATGCTCTGAACCCAGCGACTAACTGTGCTCCTATCGACTGCAGAACATTTGTACACTGCACACAGTCGTTTATGAATGTTTGCCACAGTTTCTTTTTCCGCAACCAGAAATTCTAAGACAATTCGCTGTTTGTAACGGACATTGTTGGCAAGCTCCATTTTAACGGTTCATAGATTGCGAAATATTTATCAGAATGCTGTGCAATTTGGTACACATAATTGGAACATGTCATATTCCAAGTGTGCAAAATTTCATATTCCTATCTTTATTATTAGCCGAGAAAAAAATTGGTGTGCATTACTTTTTGACCTCCCCTCATAGTTATAGCTTCGGACTGTCTCCAGGTGTATTCCTTCAACTTTGATATCAACTTGTAGGTATCTTTACTTTTCTTTCTCACATTACCGCGAAAATATTATGAGATCAATAGTAGACAAAAAATGAATTGATGTTAATGATAAACAAGGTAAACAATTTTCGATATGCGGATCACACAGTCTAAATAGCAGAGACGGAAAATGAACTATGAGAAATTATAAACATAATAATGAAAGTAAGCAACGAAACAAATCTTAGTCTGAATAGTAAAAAAACATAATTTCTGTGGTGCATCTTCCATCTGATGTTATTATTATGCCTAAGTATTTGAAGCGATGCGTTTGTTTCAGATTTGTCCTGTTTATTTTTATGCTCCATGATGATAATGATTGTTTTATCACAATGAATGTTTCCATGTCACTACTTTTGCCAATTCTTAAATGTTATGTAGAGATAGACTTAACATATGGATCTGAATCATGAACAATAGGACAACAGATAAGAAAATCACTGGAGTCTGTAGAAATGTGGTTTAGAATGTTGAGAATACCATGGACAGCCAAGAAGAGTAATGAAAACGTTCGGAAAAAGGCCAAAGCAGAAAGAGAGCTAATTTCCAATATTAGGAAGAAACAATCATCATTTTTTTGGCCATGCAATGAGAAGAGAACAACTGGAATATATTGTTACAACTGAGAAAATTGAGGGACGAAGAGATAGAGGGAAGCAAAGGAAAAAATACCAGAAAGCTTAAGAGAATGGCTTGGTAGAAGGTCAAGAACAGAAATGATAAATAACTGTCGAGATCGAAAGGTGTGGAGAGATATGATCACCTACGCCAGAAGGCCCGGTACTTGAGGATGATGACTTTTTCTAATGGCTGTTCAACAATAACGATGCTACCTTATACTTACATCCCCCCCCCCCCCCCCCATGTAACCTTTCTGCCCCTTTCTCCCAGACAAACCGTAAAAAGAATACTTTATTTATTGTATCTTTCCGTTACATCAAACCTTTCTAAAATCTCAACAATTAGATACCAAATACAATGAGACTTTCTTCATATATGGCGATCGCACCACATATCTTTATTACCCCCGCTTAAAGTGACATTAAAGTAAACATCGATGACTTGTAGTCAAAACAAGCTGCGACATTTAGCGTCTTCCGGCCCATTAAATCATAAACCATACAACATTAAGAGATTCAGTTACAATTTGAATACATTCCAAAATGGCAGTAGAGAATCAGTTCAAGTGTTGCTGTTGTAGAACTAGAAGTTCGGATTTTATTTTTTTTTTTATTTATTCCCACATGAAAATGTTGATATTGCAGCAAAAAGTGCAAAGATACTGCAATGGCATATCAAATAACGCCGTTCTAGCTCAAATATGATTGTGAACTTATTAATATAAGCACAAGGCCATCTCAAACTTGTGTCCACCTATCAATAAATTGTAAACAGAGTAACTGCTATGTTGCTTTAGTTTGCTATCGCAGCAATCATATATGTAACATTATAGTGCTGTTCTTAGCTTGTGAGAGATCATGCAACAGAGACAATCATCTAACAGTGACAATCATCTAACAGTCACAATCATCTAACAGTGACAATCATCTAACAGTTACAAACCTCTAACAGCTACTATCATATAACAGTTACAATCACTTAACAGTGACAATCATCTAACAGTTAATATAATCTAACAGTTACAAGCATCTAACAGTTACTATCATCTAACAGTGACAATTATCTAACAGTTACAATCATCTAACAGTTTCAATCATCTAACACTGACAATCATTTAACAGTGACAATCATCTAACAGTGTCAATCAACTAACAGTGACAATCAACTAACAGTGACAATCATCTAACAGTGATCTTTATTCGTAGGTTTGTTCGAGGGAACCGCTACAACGTTTCCTTCAACAGCTGCACCTGCGACAACAAGACACTCACCAGCGAGTATGCCTGAAGGAATGAACCAATCAAAACACAGAACAGCTTTCAGCTGCAACTGGTCGCAGTGTTCCTGTCTTTTACTGTAAAACAACTAATTCTTACAAGTGAAGCTGCTATTCCACAAGCTCGACGAAATATAATGCTCTGGAAAACGACAATACACATTTTCAATTGAATGAAACAGAATGTGATCACGAGTGGGTCCAGGGTAACGTGCGATCCATATCATCATTGAGTATATCAAAAAATAAGATTACACAGGCTTCAGGTAGAACTGTTATCATCATCATATCAAACAAACTATACAGTATCAGGTACAACGACCTGGTTGTAATCGTGACAGCGAGTTTGAAAGCCACAGATGAAAGGGGATATAAAAAGTAACCTGTTGTTTCTATTATTTGAAGTAGGTCGTTAATATATTTATTGAAAGTGTAATTTAAAGCTTATGTTTTGCATCTGATTGTTTAGAAATGTACACCAGTTTGATGGTTAGTATAATTCTGTGATGTTTTGATTGAAATTTGGTTATTAATTGAAACTAATAACGGATTATTGAGCGGTGGTTGGTACGTGGTTATTAAGGTGAAACTAGTAACCCATACTTATAGAATGGTGATTATCTGGTCATTAAGGTAAGGATTACGTGAGCGTGATTAATATTATTGTGACATGATTATGATTAGTTCATTAAATATGTATGGCCCTTTTCGTCTTGTGAGACGGTTTAGTGGAGGCTATTGTGTAGCTTCTCTCATGGCTTATACAAATGTTTGACAAACACACTAGACTACAGAATGAACAGGCCCAGTGATCCACAAGGTTTTTAGTCTTTTTGTTTCATGAGTCTTTTCTCTTCCATGTTTTGCAATAGTACAGCCTCAAATTTTGTCATGCCATTATTTATGCAGGCTCTCCATTATGTGCGATCACTTGCCAGATGTTCCCAGTCATTTTCACAGAAGGAGAAGTCATTCTGAGATGATTTACAGATATTTCTGTATCGTAATTGAGGTCTGCCGATTTGTCCTTTTCCGTGTATTAGTTCGCCATATAGTATTTCCTAAGGAATGAATTAATTCATGAAATGAGCATATGCATTTTGAAACGTAATTGAACTAATTAGTTGAACTTGAAAATATATCTTTGGGATGTTTACTAAAAGTTCACAAAGATAAGCATGGAGAGAATCTTCAATGGCGACATTGAAGAGAAGTCTCTGGCAGAGCAAGACAACAAAGCCCTACAGATAATTTTGGCAGACACAGGCGGAAGTATCCAGCAGAGAAAGACAACAAAGCCCTACAGATAATCTTGGCAGAAACAGACGAAAGTATCTGACAGAGCAAGACAACAAAGCCCTACAGATAATCTTGGCAAACACAGGCGGAAGTATCTGACAGAGCAAGACAACAAAGCCCTACAGATAATCTTGGCAGACACAGACGGAAGTATCTGCAAACAGAAAGAATATCGAGAACAGAAGCGGCAACTATGAAATCAAACATTGCGACCAGAACAGCACTCGAACAGGACCAGAACAGCACCCGAACAGGGCCAGAACAGCACCTGAACAGGACCAGAACAGAACCCGATCATGACCAGAATAGCACCCGAACAGGACCAGAATAGCACCCGAACAGGACCAGAACAGCATCCGCACAGGACCAGAACAGACCCCGAACAGGACCAGAATAGCACCCGAACAGGACCAGAATAGCACCCGAACGGGACCAGAACAGCACCCGAACAGCACCAGAACAGGACCCGAAGTTTACAAAAATTCTCGTGCTTTAGCAGCCACCAAGTAAATCTGGGACCAGAATTCACACTTTGGCATGGTCGAAGAATGTCGCCATTCGTGAGTTCGTGATGAAGACATCACCAGTCGGAGGTTTCTGGTCAACTGTTGGCTGGGCAGCATAACAAAATGTGGTAGTGATACATCTGCTATGACGTCAATTCACATTCCGTGCCTTTAACTTTCTCAGTTTAACATTCTCAGTTTTCTTTAATCACATTGCTGTGACTTCCATTGATTTTCTTGATTGGTGTCCTCTATTCTTCAATGTTAGCTTCAATAATGTCAGGACTGGCTCAACCTAAAACCGAAGAATTATTTCTCTTACTTCATTGAGAGATAGGAGCCGCGATAGCTCAGTGGTTAGTGAACTGGACTACAAAGGACAAGAGGTAGGGTTCGATCCCAAACCGACGACTTCCGGGTTCGCCCAGCCTTTAATGGGTACCGGATTTTTTTCTGGGAAAGTAAAGCGGCACGGGCGTAATACTGACTTCATTACCCAAAAAATCATGTGCCGAAGGTCTGTAAAATGTATGGTCACTAACACCATATTACCTATACGCCACTTGGCGTGACAGGGGTACTTTACTTTTTTCATCGAGAGATACAGATCATGTAAACATCTTTTTTTTTTTTTTTTACTTTCTTGGACTTGCAACATTTACCTGAGCTATTGTACACCTCACCTCAGTCGGACATACACCTGTCGTTCCCAGGTACTTGAACTCATTATCTGATTTGTTATTTTTTATCAGAAGGGTTTCGGTTCGAGTCCAATCCTAAGACGTGGCGGTTTTTTTTTTCTGACCGACAAAGCTTCGGAGTTCACCCAGCCTCTAAAATGGGTATCAGAGATTTTTCTGGGAAGTAAAGACGACTAAGAGGCCAACACAAAAAGAGAACTGCTAAAAAAACACCAGAAAGAAACAATCAACATTTTTCCAGCACATCATGAGAAGAGAAAAGCTGGAATACTAGGTACAAGTGGAAAAATAAAAGGAAAAAGAGATCGTGGAAGACAAAGAGAGAAAATACTGGATAGCTTGGTGTCATGGCGTGGAAAACAGTAAAAACAGAACTAATACCATGTACTGTGGATAGAAGATTGTGGAAGGACAAGATCGCCTACGGTATGGTACATGATGATGATGAAAGATGACCTGTAGTGATAGCGACCACATCACGCAAAAATGCCCTGTAGTCATAGAAACAAGTCGTCACTAACACTACATTCCCCATACGCTTGGCAAGGCAGGGAAGGGAACCTCTAGTTTTCTTACTTTAATACTTTCATATTGGCTTCCCCACGTGACAAGGCAGAAAGAACAAAGCACAACGAGCCTTCAACAAACGTAGTGAGAACACCAGACCCAAGGGTCGACCACGAAAAATATGGGTCGATGGAATATTAGAAGCACTAGGAAAAATAACAGCAGCAGAGGCGAACAGAAGAGCAAAAGACCACAAATTATATCTCCCCTCGACGCTGAAAGGCAGATGAGGAGGGAAAGAAGAAGAAGATATTGACTTCCCTATTGCTTTAATAGTTAAATATCTGAAATACGTCAAGTAAATTACTTAACTTATAGGAGACTTCATATAAGTGATTTCATCGCACTTTTCAGTTTGTTTGTCTGTCTTCCCTAATAAGGAATTTACTTTCGGTTTAGAATGAGTCTTCTAATAAGGTTTTTTTCTCTACCACAAAGCCATAAAAGCAGCTTTCTTTTTTTCTAACAACATTATTTACCCGATATTTAGTATTTAGTACACTGTTTATATATTGATGCTTGATGTATTGATGGCAACATTTTCATCAGAAAAAAAATGTGTTCTAAACTCATCATCATCATCGAGTGCCGTCTCCGCAACGAAGGTTGGCTACCATGGAGCGCCATTCTGCTCTGTCTCTTGCTTTGATGGTGCAGGTTGTCATAGGCTGATTTGTCCATCTTTTGATGTTACTCGTCCATGCTAGTCTTGGTCTGCCTCTCCCTCTTTTACCTTGTATTTTCCCCTCCAGGATTACTTTTAGTAGGCTGTTGTGTCTTTTAACATGGCCCAAAAATCGCATTTGTCTTGTTTGAATTGTGTTTAGTAGTTCTCTTTTCATTTTTAGTTGTTTTAAGACTTCATCGTTTGTTTTCTTTTCCTTCCATCCAATTCTACCTATTCTTATATATATCCACATTTCAAAGGCTTCAATTCTCCGTTCTGTTTTCTTGTCTAACGTCCATGTTTTTGCACCATATAGGAATATTAAGAAGATGTAACATTTTGCTATTCTTAGTTTTAGCCCTGGTGTTATTTGTTTTGATGTTAGTATGTTCTTCATGGCATTAAAATTACTTTTTGCCATTCCTATTCTTTTGTTTATTTCAGTTGTACATTTTCCATCACTGGTTATAGTATGTCCAAGGTAGTTTTAGCTCTGAACTGTCCCCAGGTCTATTCCTTCAATTTTGATATCCACTTGTGGGTTTTGAGTATATTTTCTTTGTTTATGATCATAGTTTTAGTATTTTTAATATTCATATCTAGTCCATATTGTTTGCTTGTCATGTTTATTTCATTAAGTAATTGTTGTAGATCTTTAGGATTTTCTGCTAGTAGTACAGTATCGTCAGCATATCTTAGGTTATTGATTATCTTTCCATTAATTTGTAGGCCTGGCATCTCTATGATGTTTTTCAAGATTTGCTCAGTGTATAGATTGAACAAGCTTGGTGATAGGATGCATCCCTGTCTTTCTCGTCTTTTTATATCAATGGGTGTAGAGTTCTCTTTGTTATATTTTGTTATTGCTGTTTGCTCCCAGTATAGATTACATATTAGTCATATGTCCATGTCATTTAGATGTATCTCTTTTAGGCATTCTATAAGTTATTTGTAGTGTACTCTAGCAAAAGCTTTGGTGTAGACTATGAAGCAGGCATATATTGGTTTGTTTACTTCTGTGTACTTTTCTATTAATGTTCTCATGCAGAATATGGCTTCTTTTGTCCCGCTATTTTTCCTAAATCCAAATTGCTGCTCATCTAATTCAGTATTGATTTTATTCTGAATCCTTCCTTGTATAACTTTTAGCAAGATTTTTATAACATGGCTCATTAGGCTTATTGTTCTAAAGTCACTGCATTCAACTGCACCATTCTTTTTAGGCAATGCAATGAAAGTTGATGTTTTTAGTTCATTTGATATGTATCCTGTGTGGTATATGTCGTTGCATATGTCTGTAATCACTTCAGTGCCAAAATCTAGTGCCTATATCATCTCTATCTGTATGCTGTCTGGTCCTGCTGCTTTTCTCTTTTTCTATGTTTTTATAGTTTTTCCACCTCAGATTTTAAGATTTTATAGCCTGATGTACATTTTATAACTGGTTTCTTGTCCCTTTGATCATGAAATAGTTCTGTTATATATTCCTGCCATCTATCTATAATATATTTATTGTCTGTTAGCATTTTTCCTTTTTTGTCTGCAATGCATCCACCTTCTGTGGCTTTTTTATTTTTATTAGTCATTCTCTTTATTTCTGTGTGCATTCCTCTTAAGTCTTGTTTGCTTTCCATAGTTTCTATTTCTATACATTTTTTTTTACCCATGGAGTGGTCATTCAGTGGGTACCATCACACTGTAATATACACGGGAACGAACGCGCTGACAAATTGGCTAGGGAGGGATGGAGATTACCACGGGAGAACCATCCGCTCAGTTATGATGAAGTCAGATCCATCCTCAAAGGTCAGTACCATGAAAGGTGGAAACGAGAACATCCAAAGCATAACGAGAGTGACGGATACCACCAACTATCAAGGAGGGATCTAGTCATCATACTTCGCCTACGCGCTGGCCGCAATATAATGAGAAATTACATGTTCACTAAATTCAAAATAGGTACAACCAACCTATGCCACTGTACACTGGACAATATGACTACAAAACATGTTCTACAGGATTGCCCCCAGTGCACAGACCTGAGAAGAGCAGTGTGGTCAACACCCACCTCCCTGGAAGAGAGACTATATGGGGCAGTCGATTCACTTAAACAGACAGCTGACTTCATGAGAGAGTCTGGAATCCTACTCTGATTGAATCTTCATCGCAGAGAGAGAGAGAGAGAGAGAGAGAGAGAGAGAGAGAGAATTCACTAACTGTAGCCTCCTGATCAATAACTCACTAACAGTATATTTCTCATCAATAATTCACTAACAGTATATTTCTCATCAATAATTCACTAACAGTATATTTCTCATCAATAATTCACTAACAGTATATTTCTCATCAATAATTCACTAACAGTATATTTCTCATCAATAATTCACTAACAGTATATTTCTCATCAATAATTCACTAACAGTATATTTCTCATCAATAATTCACTAACTGTAGACTCCTGATCAATAATTCACTAACAATATATTTCTCATCAATAATTCACTAACAGTAGATTTCACATCAATAATTCACTAACAGTAGATTTCTCATCAATAATTCACTAACAGTAGATTTCTCATCAATAATTCACTAACAGTATATTTCTCATCAATAATTCACTAACTGTAGCCTCCTGATCAATAATTCACTAACAATATATTTCTCATCAATAATTCACTAACAGTAGATTTCTCATCAATAATTCACTAACAGTAGATTTCTCATCAATAATTCACTAACAGTAGATTTCTCATCAATAATTCACTAACAGTAGATTTCTCATCAATAATTCACTAACAGTATATTTCTCATCAATAATTCACTAACAGTATATTTCTCATCAATAATTCACTAACAGTAGATTTCTCATCAATAATTCACTAACAGTATATTTCTCATCAATAATTCACTAACAGTAGATTTCTCATCAATAATTCACTAACAGTATATTTCTCATCAATAATTCACTAACAGTAGATTTCTCATCAATAATTCACTAACAGTATATTTCTCATCAATAATTCACTAACAGTATATTTCTCATCAACAATTCACTAACAGTAGACTCCTCATCAAAACTCGAACCGTCCAGACTGCGCCTATTCCACCCTGCAGCAAACTTTTGTGCTTCGAAAAATCATCTCAAATGAACATCATTATATGCTCCATGATCGCCATTGATCTTTCGATTATTGATTCCATTTTTCAATTAAACTAAAATATTTATCTTGAAATATTTCTATATCTAGCAAAATGTTACATCTTCTCAATATTCCTATATGGTGCAGATACATGGACATTAGACAATAAAACAGAACAGAGTATTGAAGCCTTTGAAATGTGGATATATATAAGAATAGGTAGAATTGGATGGAATGAAAAGAAAACAAACGATGAAGTCTTAAAACAACTAAAAATGAAAAGAGAAATACTAGATACTTTTTGGGCCATGTTAAAAGACACAACAACCTAACTAAAAGTAATCCTGGAGGGGAAAATACAAGTAAAAGAGGCAGAGGCAGACCAAGACTAACATGGACGAGTAACATTAAAAGATGAAAAATCAACCTATGACAACCTGCACCATCAAAGCAAGAGACAGAGCAGAATGGCGCTCCATGGTAGCCAACCTTCGTTGCGGAGAAGGCACTGGATGATGATGATTTCTCTATCTCTTGGATTGATAAGTTGACTAGGTTCTTCGTTATTTTTCTTATTCGATTCTTATTTTTTAACTCTCTCATTCTTTTCGTCATCTCCTTCATTTTTCATTTTCCTTTAACGGTTTAATGAAGTTTTAAAAACAGTTCCGTGAAAAATAAACGTAGATGCGGTCTTTGGCCGTTCTTATAAAATACCTCGTCTTCTATTTTCGTGTATTATCTTTTTTATATTATTATCTTCTATATTGTTATTATCTTCTATTGTATTATTATGTTCTATTGTATTATTATCTTACATTGTGTTATTATATTCTACACTATACTCGTAAAAGCTCCTGCAACAGCGTGAACTTTGACTGTTGTGATGTCAGTGCTCCCATTCAGAGTTCTGTCTTCTTATGTCACACGGAATACAATTCATTAACTAATGATCTATCCTGTTGTTCGTCCATCACATCTAGTTGTTCGTCCATCACATCTACTTGTTCGTCCATCACATCTAGTTGTTCGTCCATCACATCTAGTTGTTCGTCCATCACATCAAGCTGTTCGTCCATCATATCCACTTGTTTGTTCATCACATCCACTTGTTTGTTCATCACATCCACTTGTTCGTCCATCACATCCACTTGTTTGTTCATCACATTCACTTGTTCGTCCATCACATCCACTTGTTTGTTCATCACATCCACTTGTTTGTTCATCACATCCGCTTGTTTGTTCATCACATCTAGTTGTTCCTCCATCACATCCACTTGTTCGTCCATCACATCTAGTTGTTCGTCCATCACATCTGGTTGTTCGTCTATCACATCTAGTTGTTCGTCCATCACATCTAGTTGTTCGTCCATCACATCAAGCTGTTCGTCCATCATATCCACTTGTTTGTTCATCACATCCACTTGTTTGTTCATCACATCCACTTGTTTGTTCATCACATCCACTTGTTCGTCCATCACATCCACTTGTTTGTTCATCACATCCACTTGTTCGTCCATCACATCCACTTGTTTGTTCATCACATCCACTTGTTTGTTCATCACATCCACTTGTTTGTTCATCACATCCACTTGTTTGTTCATCACATCCACTTGTTCGTCCATCACATCCACTTGTTCCTCCATCACATCCACTTGTTCGTCCATCACATCCACTTGTTCCTCCATCACATCCACTTGTTGAATAGTAGTAGTAGCCTCTGTCAGTTATAGTTGACTATGGATTTTTCAACGCCCCTAGAAGTGTTATTTTTTCTTTTCTTTCGCCATGTATTCTCTTCTTCTATGAATCTGTCTGCTTCTTGTTTGAGTTGGAGCTGTGGAGCGTGTCTCAAACGATTGCGGTCTGCAGTTATTATTTCCCAGGCTGCAGGGTTTATGTTCAGTCTTCATGTGACGTTTACACACATCTACAAATCTAGGTTTTGGGCACTCACTAGTACTTTTGCCATTTGCTAGTTGTCCATAGAGTATATATTTGGTACGCAGCCATCGAAGGAAGACCTTCACATTTGTCACTTTGTCCATCCAGGTGATACCACGAATACGTCGCTGGTACCGCATATGGCATGCATTTAGCTTTCTTTCCTGCTTTCCATAAGCTGTCCTGAATACTAATGATGCTGGCATTGTAAACCATTTGTTTTAATTATCAGTTTTCTGTTTTGCAAAACACGTCTAGAAAGACGGGCGAAGGTTGTAGCAGCTTTACCAATGCGGGTGTCAATTTCTGTGTCTCAAGATAGTTTGTCGATGATCATGGACACCAGGTAGCTATACTGCTGCACATCAAGTTTCCAGTTAATGATGAACCCCGGGTAGCGATACTGCCTCATGACATCACGTTTCCAGTTAATGATGAACCCTAGGTAGCTATACTGCTGCACGATATCAAGTTTCCAGTTAATGATGAACCCCAGGTAGCTATACTGCTGCACGACATCAAGTTTCCAGTTAATGATGAAACCCAGGTAGCTATACTGCTGCACGATATCAAGTTTCCAGTTAATGATGAAACCCAGGTAGCTATACTGCTGCACGATATCAAGTTTCCAGTTAATGATGAAACCCAGATAGCTATACTGCTGCACGATATCAAGTTTCCAGTTAATGATGAAACCCAGATAGCTATACTGCTGCACAACATCACGTTTCCAGTTAATGATGAACCCCAGGTAGCTATACTGCTGCACAACATGAAGTATGTAGTTAATGATAGACACCACGTAGTTACACAGTTGCACAACATAAAGTATGTTGTTAATGATAGACCCCAAGTAGCTATACTGCTGCATGACATCAAGTTTGTAGTTGATGATGGACCCCCGGTAGCTATACTGCTGCATGACATCAAGTTTGTAGTTGATGATAGACACCCATGTAGCTATACTGCTGCATAACATCAAGTTTGTCGTTGATGATAGACCCCATGTAGCTATACTGCTGCACGACATCAAGTTTCCATTTCATGATGAAACCCAGGTAGCTATACTGCTGCACAACATCAAGTTTCCAGTTAATGATGAACCCCAGGTAGCTATACTGCTGCATGACATCAAGTACGTAGTTGATGATAGAATCTAGTTAGCTATACTGCTGCATGACATCAAGTATATAGTTGATGATAGACCCCCAGGTAGCTATACTGCTGCATGACATCAAGTTTGTAGTTTGATGATAGACCCCAGGTAACTATACTGCTGCATGATATCAAGTATGTAGTTGATGATAGACCCCAAGTAGCTATACTGCTGCATAACATCAAGTTTGTACTAGAAGATAGACCCCAAGTAGCTATACTGCTGCATGATATCAAGTTTGTCGTTGATGATAGACCCCACGTAGCTATACTGCTGCATGACATAAAGTTTGTAGTTGATGATAGACCCCACGTAGCTATACTGCTACATGACATCAAGTTTCTAGTTGATGATAGACCCCAGGTAGCTATACTGCTGCATGACATCAAGTTTGTAGTAGATGATAGACCCCTAGGTAGCTATACTGCTGCATGACATCAAGTTTGTCGTTGATTACAGACCCCACGTAGCTATACTGCTGAGTGACATCAATTATGTAGTTGATGATAGACTCCAAATAGCAATACTACTGCATGACATCAAGTTCGTTGTTGATGATAGACCCCATGTAGCTATACTGCTGCGCGACATCAAGTTTGTTTTTGACGATAGACCCCATGTAGCTATACTGCTGCGCGACATCAAGTTTGTCGTTGATGATAGACCCCAGGTAGCTATACTGCTGCATGACATCAAGTTTGTTTTTGATGATAGAACCTTAGGTAGCTGTACTGCTGCATGACATCAAGTTTGTTGTTGATGATAGACCCCCAGGTAGCTATACTGCTGCATGACATCAAGTATGTTGTTGCTGATTGACCTCCAGTTAGCTATATTGCTGGATGACATCAAGTACGTAATTGATGATAGACTCCAGGTAGCTGTACAGCTGCATGACATCAAGTATGTTATTGATTATAGACCCCATGTAGCTATACTGCTGCATGACATCAAGTTTATATTTGATGATAGACCCCAGGTAACTATACTGCTGCATGACATCAAGTATGTAGTTGATGATAGATCCCAGGTAGCTATACTGCTGCATGACAACAAGTATATAGTTGATGATAGATCCCAGGTAACTATACTGCTGCATGACATCAAGTATGTAGTTGATGATACACCCCAGGTAGCTATACTGCTACACGACATCAAGTTTGTAGTTGATGATATACCCCCAGGTAGCTATATTGCTACACGACATCAAGTTTGTAGTTGTCGGTAAAGATGGCAGCTGCTGTTTCGACGTACTCACCAACCGTCCTGCACTTCAAGAGGTCACATTTTTTAAAAAATGTCATTCATCTTATTTCTGAGAATGTACTTGAGAATAGAGACTGCATATTAACGTGCTGCAGCCACGACGTGATCAGGCCAGAATTGTTAATTTATATTCAATTAAAATTACAAAAAAATCCTCTTAACCCCATCACGATTAGAACCAGCGTATTTCTTCTGATTTTGAGGCTACACGGACAAGTTATCTATTCATTCAGTCACACCGTTATTACAGAATAATGTACAATGTACACTTACAATTAATAGAGGAACAACAACAAAAAATACAGTCCATTCTTTAATCAATAAAGCAAGTAATTTATTGCAACAAATATTTATGTAATAACTTGATATAATACCAAAAATATCATTCATTCTTGTGCAGTTGTGTGTTAAATAAATTGTTCTAAATGAATAATTCTACAAACATATATGTCCATATTATCACACTGGCGAACTCTAGTGCCTGAACATTATCGTATTGTCACAGCGTTTGTTTGGTATATATTTGTTGTTATTTATCTTATATGTGTTTGATAATTATATAACAAAATAGCCGTAACATTAAATGAGAGTGAATGATCAAGAATGAATGATCAAGAATGAATGAGTAAGAATGAATGATCAAGAATGAATGATAAAGATGACAGTAAGTAAATAAGAATGACAAGACAAAGGATATAAAGTACAAGTTGTGTGTGTGTTAGTGATAAAGAAGACGAACTCTTGTGAGAACAGTGGCACATTCATAAAGAAAGATTGTCTGTATAAAGACCCATGGCGTGAAGACTCATATGAAAAAGACTTACGGGGAAAAGACTCATGAGAAAAAGACTTACGGGGAAAAGATTCATGGAAAAAGACTTACGGGGAAAAGACTCATGGGAAAAAGACTTACGGGGAAAAGACTCATAGGAAAAAGACTTACGGGGGAAAGACTCATGGGAAAAAGACTTACGGGGAAAAGACTCATAGGAAAAAGACTTACGGGGAAAAGACTCATGGGAAAAAGACTTACGGGGAAAAGACTCATGGGAAATAGACGTATGATGTAAAGATTAATAGAATAAAAACTCACGATGTGAAGAAAACCGTTCTCTTTGAGTGTAATTGTTACCAGAGGATGAATCATAGGTGAGTAGTAGGGATGGCGCTTAATGCCCCCAATTCTGCGTTTTCTGCGTTAAATGCCCTGTTATTTTCCTATATAAAAAGTATACACGCAGGTGCGTTTTGTTAAGTGCCCTGTGTTTTTGTCTATATAAAAAGTATACACGCAGGTGCGTTTTGTTAAGTGCCCTGTGTTATTGTCTATATAGAAAGTATACACGCAGCAAGACGGATCGACCAAGACAGCGATGGCTGAAATGCCCCCCCCCCCATTTCTGCGTTTTTCTGCGTTAAATACCCTGTTTTTGTCTATATAAAAAGTATACACGCAGGTGCGTTTTGTTAAGTGCCCTGTGTTTTTGTCTATATAGAAAGTATACACGCAGCAAGACGGATCAACCAAGACAGCGAGACCTTGGTGAGCATAGGTGACCTCGTGATGCGCACTGCCTCACGATATGTGTGTGCTTGTAAATAAATAGTGTTGTGATGATTTGAAAAGGGAGGAAAGCAGGTGCTAGCTCTAGCTTGCTCATCAGTAATACTGGTTCGCTATCTCTCTCTCTCTCTCTCTCTATCTATCTCTCTCCCTCTCCATCGCTATCTCTTTCACTCTCGATCATTCTCTCTCCAATTCCGTCTCTGTCTCTCGCGTTATCTCTCCCCCTCTCCGTCTCTCTCGTTATCTCTCCCCCTCTCCATCGCTCTCTCCCTCTCTCAATCTCTTGTCTCTTTCGTTATCTCTCTCTCTCCTCTCTCTCTCTCCTAACATTCCACCCTCCATCGTACATTTAGCTTCCGTCATAGACTTCCCTCCATTGTAACACTTACTCATTCTCGCCATTTAAACCCATTAGCTCTACTTAGCTCCCCTAAATTTCTCTCTCTCTCTCTCTCTCTCTCTCTCTCTCTCTACTATGTCAGCCTAGATTTCCGTCCATTTAAACACTTACTCATTCTCACCATTTATCCCTATCATCTCGCCTTCCTTCTCTCTCTCTCTCTCTCTCTCTCTCTTTCTCCCCTATCCTCTCTTAGACTTCTAACCTATCTGTCCACCCTCCGCCTCTCCCTTTACCTCCCCCGCCCTCCCTCATATTTTTAGCGTCCCTCCTATTGTAACACTTGATTATTCTCACCATTTATACCTAGCATCTCGCCTTCTTTCTCATAGGCTTCTCTCTCTCGCTCTCTCTCTTCTAACCCCCTACTAGACTTCTCTCCTACCATTCCACCTTTCTTCCTCTCTCTCTCTTTCTCTCTCTTTACCTCGCCTAGCGTTCCGCCTTCATTCGTATTTTTTACCTTAACGCCAGTGTAACACATTAATAACATTGAATATCAATTACAAAAAGACTTGAAATATCTACTTTTTAAAGAACCAATAAGATAAACATATGAAAAACGAAGGAATAATACACTCGACAAGGCTTAACATACGTACTTTATACACATCACCATTAATACAACTGAAATTCCTTTAATGATAACCTATCACATCGTTATGAGCTAAGAGAAAAACAGAAAAAAAAATTCAACTTACACCGTAAAATATTCCACTACAACACAGACCGCTAGACTGAACAGTACTATGAAAATAAACGTCCGTGAATCAAGCGCGCTTATAACACGAAGTCTCACATCCGACTAGTTTAAATATAATCTGGTAAATAAAAGTTAGGAGACAAGGGCAGAAACCTAGGAGGCAAGGGCAGAAACCTAGGAGGCAAGGACAGAAACCTAGGAGGCAAGGACAGAAACCTAAGAGGCAAGGGCAGAAACCAAGGAGGGAAGGTCAGAAACCTAGGAGGCAAGGTCAGAAACCTAGGAGGCAAGGTCAGAAACCTAGGAGGCAAAGTCAGAAACCTAGGAGGCAAGGGCAGAAACCTAGGAGGCAAGGACAGAAACCTAGGAGGCAAGGTCAGAAACCTAGGAGGCAAGGTAAGAAACCAAGGAGGCAAGGGTAGAAACCTAAGAGGCAAGGGCAGAAACCAAGGAGGGAAGGTCAGAAACCTAGGAGGCAAGGTCAGAAACCTAGGAGGCAAGGTCAGAAACCTAAGAGGCAAGGGCAGAAACCTAAGAGGCAAAGACAGAAAACTAGGAGGCAAGGTCAGAAACCTAGGAGGCAAGGGCAGAAACCTAGGAGGCAAGGGCAGAAACCTAAGAGGCAAGGGCAGAAACCTAAGAGGCAAGGCAGAAACCTAAGAGGCAAAGACAGAAACCTAGGAGGCAAGGTCAGAAACCTAGGAGGCAAGGGCAGAAACCTAGGAAGCAAAGGCTGAAAACAAGGAGGAAAGGTCAGAAATCTAGGAAGCTGTGTTAGAAAACAAGGAGGGAAGGTCAGAAAGGACACACCTTTAATACAACTGAAATTCCTTTAATGATAACCTATCACATCGTTATGAGATAAGAGAAAAACAGAAGAAAAAAAATCAACTTACACCGTAAAATATTCCACTACAACACAGACCGCTAGACTGAACAGTACTATGAAAATAAACTTCCGTGAATCAAGCGCGCTTATAACACGAAGTCTCACATCCGACTAGTTTAAATATAATCTGGTAAATAAAGTTGGACGACACTATTCCACCCTCGACTAACATCTAGGTTAACCAATCAGAGAGAGGATTTCTATCGGACACCCACCAACGAAATGACTGACCTCTGGATTAACTAATCAGAGAAAAAGATTACTGTTATCGTGATAACTGACCTCATTTTCAACTTGGAGTGCTGTCGAGTCTGACGCGTGGGTTACTTTAAATCGAGTCGGCCCTGATACAATCCACCTAGCGGGTCAATGGTGGGAGGAAATAATACAAGTGACGGGTTACTTGAACGCGTTTTGACCCCTGATGCAATACCAGGAGTTCCATGACAGTCATATATAGTTGGATACAACGAGCAGGAAGTTATATTCAAGGTCCAAAAAGAGTGGCCAAATCACTAACATTTTACCTCCAGAACACAACAATTTAGGCTCATACTAAAAAAGTCGACCTAAAAATCCCAAAAAAGCTACTCACATAGTCATAATAGTTAGACACAACGAGTAGAAATTTATATTCAAGGTCCAAAAAACGTTATTTTAGACATCCCCATAGCAAAAAGGTACTTATAACTCACTTTCGAAATTGTTACCCCCTTACTATTTTTAGGGATACGCCCATAAAATCGGTAAAAATCGTAAATTTTCACTCTAGGCATACCCCAAACTTTATTTTAGACATCCCCATTGCAAAAATTTACATAAAAAACCACTTTGAGGATTTTACCCCCTTAGCATTTTTGAGGGTTACGCCCATGAAATCGGTAAAAATCGTAAATTTTCACGCTAGGCATACCCCCAAACTTTATTTTAGACATCCCCATTGCAAAAATTTACATAAAAAACCACTTTTAGGATTTTACCCCCTTAGCATTTTTGAGGGTTACGCCCATAAAATCGGTAAAAATCGTAAATTTTCACGCTAGGCATACCCCCAAACTTATTTTAGACATCCCCATTGCAAAAATTTACATAAAAAACCACTTTTAGGATTTTACCCCCTTAGCATTTTTGAGGGTTACGCCCCTGAAATCGATAAAAATCGTAAATTTAGCACGTAGGCTTACTTAAAACTTTATTTTAGACATCCCCATACCAAAAATTTACTTAAAAATCACTTTTGAAATTGTAACCCCCTTACCATTTTTGAGGGTTACGCCCATGGAATCGATAAAAATCGTAAATTTAGCACGCAGGCTTACCTAAAACTTTATTTTAGACATCCCCATTGCAAAAGTTAACTTAAAAATCACTTTTGAAATTGTTACCCCCTTAACATTTTTGAGGGTTACGCCCCTGAAATCGATAAAAAATTGAAATATAACCTCAAGGCATACCTCCCACATAATATTTGACACCCCTACATATCAAATTCCAACAAAAAAACATCAAAAAGCTAGTAGTAGGTGTGGCTGTTTACCCAATCTAAAAAGTGCATGTACATGCACCGAAAGACATCAGATTTGGCACCGATACTGTTTCGTACAGTGTCGGTGCCAAAACCGCACGAGAAGTAGTATGGTCGGGTATGTTCACCGCCACACATACTACTAGCTTTTTGATGTTTTTTTGTTGGAATTTGACATGTAGGGGTGTCAAATATTATGCGGGAGGTATGCCTTGAGGTTATATTTCAATTTTTTATCAATTTCAGGGGCGTAACCCTCAAAAATGCTAAGGGGGTAAAATCCTCAAAGTGGTTTTTTATGTAAATCTTTGCAATGGGGATGTCTAAAATAAAGTTTGGGGGTATGCCTAGAGTGAAAATTTACGATTTTTACCGATTTTATGGCCGTATCCCTAAAAATAGTAAGGGGGTAACAATTTCGAAAGTGAGTTATAAGTACCTTTTTGCTATGGGGATGTCTAAAATAACGTTTTTTGGACCTTGAATATAAATTTCTACTCGTTGTGTCTAACTATTATGACTATGTGAGTAGCTTTTTTGGGATTTTTAGGTCGACTTTTTTAGTATGAGCCTAAATTGTTGTGTTCTGGAGGTAAAATGTTAGTGATTTGGCCACTCTTTTTGGACCTTGAATATAACTTCCTGCTCGTTGTATCCAACTATATATGACTGTCATGGAACTCCTGGTATTGCATCAGGGGTCAAAACGCGTTCAAGTAACCCGTCACTTGTATTATTTCCTCCCACCGTTGACCCGCTAGGTGGATTGTATCAGGGCCGACTCGACTTAAAGTAACCCACGCGTCAGACTCGACAGCACTCCAAGTTGAAAATGAGGTCAGTTATCACGATAACAGTAATCTTTTTCTCTGATTAGTTAATCCAGAGGTCAGTCATTTCGTTGGTGGGTGTCCGATAGAAATCCTCTCTCTGATTGGTTAACCTAGATGTTAGTCGAGGGTGGAATAGTGTCGTCCAACTTTATTTACCAGATTATATTTAAACTAGTCGGATGTGAGACTTCGTGTTATAAGCGCGCTTGATTCACGTAAGTTTATTTTCATAGTACTGTTCAGTCTAGCGGTCTGTGTTGTAGTGGAATATTTTACGGTGTAAGTTGATTTTTTTCTTCTGTTTTTCTCTTATCTCATAACGATGTGATAGGTTATCATTAAAGGAATTTCAGTTGTATTAATGGTGTGTCCTTTCTGACCTTCCCTCCTTGTTTTCTAACACAGCTTCCTAGATTTTTGACCTTCCCTCCTTGTTTTCAGCCTTTGCTTCCTAGGTTTCTGCCCTTGCCTCCTAGGTTTCTGCCCTTGACTCCTAGGTTTCTGACCTTGCCTCCTAGGTTTCTGTCTTTGCCTCTTAGGTTTCTGCCCTTGCCTCTTAGGTTTCTGCCCTTGCCTCTTAGGTTTCTGCCCTTGCCTCCTAGGTTTCTGCCCTTGCCTCCTAGGTTTCTGTCTTTGCCTCTTAGGTTTCTGCCCTTGCCTCTTAGGTTTCTGACATTGAATCCTAGGTTTCTGACCTTGCCTCCTAGGTTTCTGACCTTCCCTCCTTGGTTTCTGCCCTTGCCTCTTAGGTTTCTGCCCTTGCCTCCTAGGTTTCTGCCCTTGCCTCCTAGGTTTCTGACCTTGCCTCCTAGTTTTCTGTCTTTGCCTCTTAGGTTTCTGCCCTTGCCTCTTAGGTTTCTGACCTTGCCTCCTAGGTTTCTGACCTTGCCTCCTAGGTTTCTGACCTTCCCTCCTTGGTTTCTGCCCTTGCCTCTTAGGTTTCTGCCCTTGCCTCCTAGGTTTCTGACCTTGCCTCCTAGGTTTCTACCCTTGCCTCCTTGGTTTCTGACCTTGCCTCCTAGGTTTCTGACCTTGCCTCCTAGGTTTCTGACCTTGCCTCTTAGGTTTCTACCCTTGCCTCCTTGGTTTCTGACCTTGCCTCCTAGGTTTCTGACCTTGCCTCCTAGGTTTCTGTCCTTGCCTCCTAGGTTTCTGCCCTTGCCTCCTAGGTTTCTGCCCTTGTCTCCTAACTTTTATTTACCAGATTATATTTAAACTAGTCGGATGTGAGACTTCGTGTTATAAGCGCGCTTGATTCACGGACGTTTATTTTCATAGTTCTGTTCAGTCTAGTGGTCTGTGTTGTAGTGGAATATTTTACGGTGTAAGTTCAATTTTTTTTTCTGTTTTCTCTTAGCTCTTAACGATGTGATAGGTTATCATTAAAGGAATTTCAGTTGTATTAATGGTGATGTGTATAAAGTACGTATGTTAAGCCTTGTCGAGTGTATTATTCCTTCGTTTTTCAAATGTTTATCTTATTGGTTCTTTAAAAAGTAGATATTTCAAGTCTTTTTGTAATTGATATTTAATGCTATTAATGTGTTACACTGGCGTTAAGGTAAAAAATACGAATGAAGGCGGAACGCTAGGCGAGGTAAAGAGAGAGAAAGAGAGAGAGAGGAAGAAAGGTGGAATGGTAGGAGAGAAGTCTAGTAGGGGGTTAGAAGAGAGAGAGCGAGAGAGAGAAGCCTATGAGAAAGAAGGCGAGATGCTAGGTATAAATGGTGAGAATAATCAAGTGTTACAATAGGAGGGACGCTAAAAATATGAGGGAGGGCGGGGAGGTAAAGGGAGATGCGGAGGGTGGACTGATAGGTTAGACGTCTAAGAGAGGATAGGGGAGAAAGAGAGAGAGAGAGAGAGAAGGAAGGCGAGATGATAGGGATAAATGGTGAGAATGAGTAAGTGTTTAAATGGACGGAAATCTAGGCTGGAATAGTAGAGAGAGATAGAGAGAGAGAGAGAGAGAGAGAAATTTAGGGGAGCTAAGTAGAGCTAATGGGTTTAAATGGCGAGAATGAGTAAGTGTTACAATGGAGGGAAGTCTATGACGGAAGCTAAATGTACGATGGAGGGTGGAATGTTAGGAGAGAGAGAGAGAGAGGAGAGAGAGATAACGAAAGAGACAAGAGATTGAGAGAGGGAGAGAGCGATGGAGAGGGGGAGAGATAACGAGAGAGACGGAGAGGGAGAGAGATAACGCGAGAGACAGAGACGGAATTGGAGAGAGAATGATCGAGAGTGAAAGAGATAGCGATGGAGAGGGGAGAGAGAGAGAGATAGAGAGAGAGAGAGAGAGATAGCGAACCAGTATTACTGATGAGCAAGCTAGAGTTAGCACCTGCTTTCCTCCCTTTTCAAATCATCACAACACTATTTATTTACAAGCACACACATATCGTGAGGCAGTGCGCATCACGAGGTCACCTATGCTCACCAAGGTCTCGCTGTCTTGGTTGATCCGTCTTGCTGCGTGTATACTTTCTATATAGACAAAAACACAGGGCACTTAACAAAACGCACCTGCGTGTATACTTTTTATATAGACAAAAACAGGGTATTTAACGCAGAAAAACGCAGAAATGGGGGGGGGGGGGGCATTTCAGCCATCGCTGTCTTGGTCGATCCGTCTTGCTGCGTGTATACTTTCTATATAGACAATAACACAGGGCACTTAACAAAACGCACCTGCGTGTATACTTTTTATATAGACAAAAACACAGGGCACTTAACAAAACGCACCTGCGTGTATACTTTTTATATAGAAAAATAACAGGGCATTTAACGCAGAAAAACGAAGAAATAGAGGCATTAAGCGCCATCCTACTACTTAGGTGTTCATAATTTTCCTACAAATTGGTTTATACTATATTGTTATCTATGGGATAATATTCTGTTAAACAGCTTAAGAGAATGGCTTGGCAGAAGGTCAACAACAGAAATGATAAATAGCTGCCGAGATCGAAAGTTGTGGAGAGACATGACCACCTATGCCAGCAGGCCCGGTACTTGACGATGATGATGAATATTCTGTTCTTAGTACTCTGTGCAGTACACATGAATGACGTGTTCTGGAGACTGTACACTGATGTGTCATGTACACTAAAGGGGTGTAGTAATTTACATGTTGTACAGACGGCGTTAAGTCTGAAGTGTGATGATTGGAGTTGGAAGATTGTAGTTGATTGTACCTACTTCAAGTTCAGGGGTGATTGTAAGAAAAGGCCAGTGATAATGGAGAGAAACGAACTGGTAAAGAATCATCAACTTCCGAGCCTGCTGGCGTAGGTGATCATGTCTCTTCACAATTTTCGATCTCAACAGCTATTTATCATTTCTGTTGTTGACCTACTTCCAAGCCATTCTCTTAAGCTGTCTGGTATCTTTTCTCTTTGCTTCCCTCCATCTCTTCGTCCCTCAATTTTCTCAGTTGTTACAATATATTCCAGCAGTTCTCTTCTCATAAAAAAAAAGTAAGTACCCCCGTCGCGCCAAGTGGCGTATAGGAAAATATGGTGTTAGTGACCCTATATTTTACAGACCTTCAGCACATGATTTTTGGGGTAATGTGGTCGGTATTACGCCCGTGCTACTTTACTTTCCCAGAAAAAAATCCGGTACCCATTTAAGGCTGGGTGAACCCGGAAGCCGTCGGTTTTTGATCGAAACCTACCCATTGTCCTCTGTAGTCCAGTTCACTAACCACTGAGCTATTGCGGCTCCCTTCTCTTCTCATTACATTGGCCAAAAGTGATGATTTTTTTTTCTTCCTAATATTGGAAATTAGCTCTCTTTTTGCTTTGACCTCTCTCAGAACATCTTCATTACTCTTCTTAGCTGTCCATGGTATTCTCAACATTCTTCTGTAAAACCACATTTCTACAGACTCCAGTGATTTTCATGTCCTATTTTCAATGATTCACATCCATATGTTACGACTGACTCTACATAACATTTAAGAACTCTTTTTTCTTGTTTCTATTGTCAAAAATGGATTACATAGTATTTTCTTCATTTTTTGGAGAGCTGCTTTTGCCTGAGCCATTCTGCATCTCACCTATTTTGTACATCTTCCGTCTGAGGTTAACAAAGTCCCCAAATATTTTAATTCATTTACCTGCTTTAATATTGTTCCACTTGTCTTTATTCTGCACTGAGTTGATGTCTTTTTCTTTGTTGTTACCATTACTTCTGTCTTTTTGCTATTAAGGCTGAGTCCTTTATTTTTGCTATCTTTCACTATAATGTCTAACATTTCTTGTAACTCATTTTCACTATTAGACTGTATCATCAGCATACCTTAGATTATTTATATTATGACCTCCAATTGTTATTTCAGGCATGCCCCTTATGGATCTTAAAATAATCTCACTGGTAAAGTATAATGATAGTGATAAGGTTTGGTGACGGATATTGGATTAACATTACAAATAGCTACGGACGTCGTCAGAGTGTCAAAACAATGTGAATATGTTGGTGTGAGGGGGTAGATAACAGAACGAATAATATAGAAAATGATAAAACGAAACTTTATATTACTTTAGAATTGTAAATTGCAAGCGTCAAGGAAAGACTGATTTAGTGAGAGAGTTCAAGTGAGATAATCACTGACTGTAAAAGTGTACATTTATGATTGTTTACATTTATGTTGTCATGATATATTGCACCAATTACAATTTGTTTTCAATTATTTAAATTATGATGTAACAAAAATGTGATGTATGAATATTGTTTATTACATTTAAATTATAATCGATTGAGCCATTTTTACTTCTTTGTTGATATAGTTAGTGGAAGGCCTCGGTATCACTACAAACGAATTAAAATCCATAATTGCTCAACCGCCCGTGCCAGTGGAATCATCCAAATTAACACCTCATCTCATTGAAGGATCCAAACAAAGAAAGGCAGCTGCAGTCCTCATCATAGCAGGCACAGCGCACACCAAAAGACATACTGCCAAGTGGCACCGGAGCTGAACTGTCCGTTGTCATATGATGATATAAATGTCTGTATCTTACAAAAACATGGATTCAGATATACAATCACACCAGAATTGAGCCAGTTGTAGTAGTTTATATTCACATCCTTGCTAAAGCACAGTAATACCAAATGAGATTACGATTACAGTGGCGTTTTCATCATCATTTTGTCCCACACTGGTTGGCGTTGGTGATCATGTCCTTCCTCAATTCTCTGTCCTCAGTGCATCGTATCAATTCTGTTGTTGCCTCTTCACAGTACCATGACACCAAACTCTCTAGTATTTCCTCTCTTTACCGACCGTATATCTTTTTCCTATATGTTTATAGTTATACCCAAGTTTTCCAACTTTCCTCTTTTTCCTGATGTGATCAAATATATATTGTTTCTTTCTGATATTTCATAGGAGCACTCTTTTTGTATTGGCTTCTTTGAGAATTCCGTTGTTGATCTTTTTAGCTGTTCAGGAAACTCTCAGCATTCTTCTGAGAAATCCAATCTCTGTGGCTTCTAATAACCCTTTTATTTGCTTGTCAATTGTCCATGATTCACTTCCATAAATCAGTATTGGTTCTATATTTCACCGATGAACTCTCTGAAGATGTATCAGCAGATTAATTATTAGGGCATGGATATCTTTTGCTACTATCTTTTTTCTATTATCTTTTGCTAATATCTTCTGCTATTATCTTTTACTAATATCTTTTGCTAATATTTTTGCTATTATATTTTACTAATATCTTTTGCTAATATTTTTTGCCATTATGTTTTGTTAATATCTTTTGCTAACTAGTGCTATAAGATGAACTAAGCACCACACAAATGCTAAATCAAGTATTTGTTTCTTTCTTATTTGAGTGATTATTTTAGGGAATTAGATATTGGGGGGGGTGTGTTTTGTGTGTGAGGGGGGGGGTTTGAGTGTGGGGGGTGGGGGGTCACCAAGTAATGCTGCCAGCCTGCGAAAATTCCCAAAATATATTGGTTAAACAAAATAAGCTACTAGTTATCGCTTTACGAGAACAGTCCAGAAAAATACACACAAAGTATGAATAGCAGGCAGGATCTGGTGTTGGATAGGTCATGTGATTTGAATAGATACAGATGGCAGGAATGACCCTGCAGTGGACGTCGGAGGGAAGTTAAAAGGGGGTATGATCAAGGAACAACTGGCAAAATAAAGGAAAGAGAGATCGCGGACGACAAAGAAAGAAAATACTGGATAGCTTGGTGTCATGGCATGGAAAACAGTCAACAACAGAACTGATACGATGCACTGTAGATAGAAGATTGTGGAAGGACATGATCGCCTACGCCAACCGGTAAGGCACATGATGATGATGATGATCAAGGAAACTTGTCGGAGATGAGAACAGTGTGAGCCAGTCTTGGTACACTTTGGGACCGTTTAAATATGAAGGTTTTGCCATACAAGACGTGTAGGTCACTAAATATTGTGTCCACATTTTGTCAGAATAGTAGAGAATATTAATTTCTTAAAAATAATATTTGATTGAGATGTCATAGATCATAATTTGTTTAATAAAAGAACATAAATAATTAATTTCGGAATTAACATTTTCTGTTATTTTAAAACATTCTGTTCTTTATATGATTGGTTACAATGTAGTTCATGATTTATTACAAATGAGTCGCATTTAGTTTTGTAAATTAAAGTGTATGTGTATAATCCTGTAGATCTTACATAATTGTGTCTGTACGTCAATTGTCGGTCTTGTTAATGATTAACGAAAATAAATACATGTTTTAATAATATTGTAACAGTTTTTCCTATTTATTAAAAACATGAAGAGTTTGTTTTTATCTAATTCATTTAAGTAGATAGTAGTAATGTTGAATGTTCATCTGTCTTTGAATATTCCTCCTTTGATAGTTGTGAACTGTCTCAATTTACGTTTTATTACAAGTGCTGCATTTCCTCTTTCTCTGTCCACTTTCCATGTTCCTATAATGAGCATATCACACAGAAATGCAGGCCACTTCTATGAATATAGTCGGATGCATCAGGTCATCATAAGTGCCCCATTGTTTGTCTACAAATCGTGTGGCCAGAATTCGGTTCGTAGATCTCTGTACAGTTCACGTGTTTGAAAGACATGTTCTGGAGTATGTAGACCGGCTTAACATATCGACTGTATGGGGTTAAGCTTATTTGCACTATGTGGATGTGAGCGCTCAACTCTAGTGTGTCATAATCGATGAAGGAAGAGAGCGTTCAACTCTATTGTATTATGATTGGTGCAGGAAGTGAGCGCTCAACTCTATTGTATTATGATTGGTGCAGGAAGAGAGCACTCAACTCTATTGTATTATGATTGGTGCAGGAAGAGAGCACTCAACTCTATTGTATTATGATCGGTGCAGGAAGAGAGCGTTCAACTCTATTGTATTATGATTGGTGCAGGAAGAGAGCGCTCAACTCTATTGTATTATGATCGGTGCAGGAAGAGAGCGCTCAACTCTATTGTATTATGATTGGTGCAGGAAGAGAGCGCTCAACTCTATTGTATTATGATCGGTGCAGGAAGAGAGCACTCTGTTATGATCGGTGCAGGAGAATGTAGCTTGTTGTACTGTACATGTGGGGCGCTTACTCTATTGTGTCATAATTGGTGCAGGAGAATGTAGCTTGTTGTACTGTACATATGGGGCGCTTACTCTATTGTGTCATGATCGGTGCAGGAATACTGTAGCTTGTTCTCTGGATGTGGCGCTCACTCTACTGTGTCATAAATGGTGCAGGAAGACTGTAGCTTGTTGTACTGTGGATGTGGGCGCTCAACTCTATTGTGTCATGATCGGTGCAGGAAGACTGTGGCTTGTTGTACCGTACATCTGGGCGCTCACTCTATTGTGTCATGATCGGTGCAGTAAGACTGTAGCTTGTTGTACTGTACATGTCATGTGGGTGCTCACTCTATTGTGTTATAATCGGTGCAGGAAGACTGTGGCTTGTTGTACTGTGGATGTGGGCGCTCACTCTATTGTGTCATGATCGGTGCAGGAAGACTGTAGCATGTTGCACTGTACATGTGGGTGCTCACTCTATTGTGTCATGATCGGTGCAGGAAGACTGTGGCTTGCTGTACTGTGGATGTGGGCGCTCACTCTATTGTGTTATTGTCGGTTCGATTCCCTCTGGGAGCAGTGTGAATTGTACTCGTGGTTGGGAAAAAAATACCCCCACGGTTGACCCAGCCGTTGGCAGAAATGGGTACCAGGGTACCCTGGGAAGGTGAGGAATGTGGCCTCGCATCTGAGTTTCGATGCTTGAGGCGACACTATACAAAAATCTTGAACATTTCTGGATAGGCGGCCGAACACTGATGGGTGGAAACTCGCGTGCTAAGACGCCGGTTCAAGTCTCCTACTTGACCTTTACCTTTTAACTTCCGGGAAATTAATGTTTACTCTATTCTGCCATACATTTCTATAATTTCCTTTAATTTGTGTTTTTGCTTTCTCAAATGTTGGCTTGTAAACAAATTGCCTTTCATGAATATATGTTTTTTCTTAGTTTGACAGCCTCTTCATCTACAGCTATACCACAATAGGCAGGGACCCACTGCAACTTTATTCTTATATTTTAAATATGAACTGCTATGCTGATTTTGGCTGCTTTCTCTTAAACACGAAGCAGCAGTTTACCAGTTATATCCAGTTTCCTGACTAGTTCATGGGCACCAGACGACATGTTTTAGATAAGTATTCTGTTTTATTATTCCTTATTTCGTCCCTGTTTATCAAGTAAGTTGTTGCCTTTTGTTCTGTGTATCTGTCTACTGAGGACGACATTATAAGTTGAAGCGTTTATTATTGCCTCGTCCTATGTCCGTAAAGTTGTAACTTTCAATTTACATATGATTACTTTTCCCTTTGCTTTATAATAACTTTAACTCGGTTCATATGAATATATTTACAATATTACACATATTTCCCTCCAAAATGTACTTTTAATAATAATAATAATAATAATATTAATAATAATAATTTCTACCAACTCTGCGCTATCAGTGCCAGAATTGGACGCTGGACTCTAGAACAATAAAAAAAGATAACGACCACCGAAATGATATGTGCCAGAAGAATGACAGGAAACAGCTTAAGGAACAGAGTAAGAAACACTGACCTGAGGAAGAAACTCGAAATTGAACAAGCCATCGAATACATAAAGGAAACAACCGATGAATTGGTTCGGCCACATAACAAGACAAAAAGAACTAACAATGACTCAAAGAGCCATAAACAAACGCTACGAAAACGCCAGATTAAGAGGAAGACCGAGAAAGAGATGGATAACGGGAATACTAGAGTCACTAGGAGGGATAACACTAGAAGAGGCCAACAGAAGAGCAAAGAATCGCAGATTGTATCTCCCCACGAGGCCAACGGCAATGGAGGAAGGAAAGAGTTATTGAGTTATTTGCGGGTCATCATCATTGCACTCCGAACATGTCCATAGGTGCTCAGATCCCCTCCTCAGCAATTCCCTCAGTGTCCAGCGACTGACGACTCCAGTTCTATGTTGGTTGATAAGTCTTCTTACACGGCCACCAAGTTTCTCATTTCTGGCCGTGCCCATCTTAACTCCCATTTCCATCATCCGAAGAAGTGACGTTGATCTGTGTTTGTCGAAGTCCTGTGCTCTTCCCACATCTCGGAGTGCATTGATGACGTCCGCCCGATCCATCGGTTGCCCGTCCTCAACGACAGCGCAGCTAGCCAACCTGTCCGCTCTCTCATTTCCCCGTACTCCCGCATGTCCAGGGACATAGACAAAGGTGACCTTACGTATTTTGGATTTCTGCAACGACTCTACCCATTGCATGCGTACAAAGCCCGCCTCCACTTTTTTTATCATGCTCATCGAATCACTCAGTATACATGCGTGGATGTAGTCTTGTGACTCTAACCATTTGAATGCCTTGGTCACTGCCATCACCTCCATTGTCATGCATAGTCATGGCGTATGCACCACTGTCTTCCTTGGCTATTCTGCCTGCCGAACGTGCTGTAAATGCCCATGCACTTTTTTCGTGTCGTCTTACAGATCCGTCTGTATAGATGACTGCATCTTTCTCATCGGTGTTATCGCAGATGAGACCGTTGACCTCAGCATTAACCACGACTGGGTTCTGTTCCCTACTTTTCCTGTCGAGTGTGACAATACATGAGAAAGTCCCCTTGAATGACGTAGGCACCGGTATCCACTCCTCACCAACGCTGAGATTGGTAAGCCCACATACCTGTTTGATGACATCTTCTGCTCGGCCCACCCATGATTTGCCTCTTTTTAGCCTGATACCTTTCTCTGTGTTGAGCACGTGGTGCAATGGATGCTCTGTATCTGTACTAATCTTCAGGTATGCTCGTGCTCTCCAGATCTTGATTCTGTCATCCATGGTTGGAAAGTCAAGAAGATACCTCATTGCCACACAGGGAGTGTCCCTCGTACATCCCAGGATAATGCGCATGGCTTCATTTGGTATTTTCTCCAGCCTATCAATTTGAGTCGTACTGACAGTAAGAATGGCCAGGGCATACTCGATTGGTGCGAGGACTAATCCCTGGAACAGAAGAGTAAGTAGCCTCTGCTCGATGTTGGCAGCTGCCATGACCTTCAAGGCGGCTAATCCTTTGCGGGATTTTGTTATCACATGGTCAACGTGGTCCCGAAAACACAGGCTGCGATCAAACTTAACTCCGAGGTATGTCATCAACTTGTCCCTGGTCACCTCATCAGCTCATATTCGTACTACCGGTGTGGTCGTATTAACGATATGATTGTTAAGGGAGAACCATGAAACTGATGCTTTATTAGGATTAACCAAGGCTCCTGAAACCCCACACCAGGAAGAAATGCGATCGAGTTCGTCTTGCATTGTGGAGGCGATTCCCCGCCTGTCTCTTCCCTGTCGATATACCAGAATATCATCAGCAAAAGTCATAGTTCTTCCCCTCCCATCCAGCTGTTGGGCCGTGATCGTTATTGTGTACACATTAAATAGAACTGGTGACAATGGTGAGCCTTGTGGCAGCCCAGGACAAATGGATGTTGGCTCGGAAGACCAACTTCCACATCTGAGTATCACCTTCCTCTGAAACAGTGCCGCGGCGATCCATCTTATGAGGAAGGGGTTCACCGCCAGTTTGAGAATCATATGCATGAGATATTCAAATGGTACCCTGTTGTATGCATCCTCCAGATCTATAGCAGCAGCACATGTCTCCTCTCGTCTGTGGAAGCCTTCGAAGACGTCATAGGCAAATACTGCCGCATTGAGCCATGTCTCTTTGCTATATCTATAACCTCCGAGTGTGGATGGGAATACGCGTTTCTGTTCAAGGCGACACGTGAGGACACGGGCAACTATTTTCTCCAGCAGCTTGCCCGCAGTGTTCTGCATTGTGATGATTCTGTAGGCACTGATCTGAGAATGGTCCTTGTTTGGCTTCGGTAGCGGTAGCAAGTAGCTGTGTAGCCACTCCTCCTTAATCTGGCCACTCTGAATACTGGCATTAAACTCATTGGCCAGTGTTGTCAAGTCGTCATCAGCTAAATCGCCATCATACCGAACACCATCTGGACCAGGAGCAGTGTTGTGTGACCTTTTAAGTGTCGCGCGAATGGTATCGGTTGTGATTGTGAGATCTTCTTCCAGCCCTACATCCTCACACAAATTTGACAAAGATCCCCGTATCCTCATTCTTACAGCCTCATTTCTTTGGTCCGTCTGCTCAATGTAGCGGGCAAGCAGGGCCTTCCCTTTGCTCTCATCAGATTTGTGCCATATCTGGTCTGTGCTCTGAAAGTCTGGTATACCTCTGTGTCGTGGTGTGCCTTTCATGCACTGATGAAGGCGCCAGAATGTGGCTAGCGATTTTTCTGAGCACACTTTTTTACAGAAGTCATCCCATTTGGCATCCTTAGCCTGCTTAGCGCATAGTTTAAAGTGCATCATTTTTTGGTCGACCTCTACTTTCAGACGCTTCAAGAGCTCAGGTTGTGTTCTACCATACCTTCTGGCTTTCTGCCATGTCTTGACCGTTTGTCTCTTGCTCCGCCAAGCTTCCTCGACATCTACGTTCCACCAGGGTGGCTGCGTCCATCTCTCCTGCCTCTTACGAGGGGCGCTCTGTTTCCTATGTCTGATTTTCTAATGACGTCCTGGTCTGTTTTCTCGTAGTTGAATCTGTGGAGCTTTCTTCTCTGGCGTTTATTTCCGCCTTTCTCAATTAGGAGGACACATGGATAGTGATCACTTCCGTGGAACCCCAGTGCACTCCACCTGCAAACCGGTGCGAAGGTAGAAGACACCAGTGCCAGGTCTATGACACTATCAGAGTCCCCTGTTCGAGTGGCCATTCTTGTTGCCCTTCCATCATTCAAGCACACTAAATCGGCCGACACCAGTGCGTTCTCTAGGTCTTCTCCCTGCTTGTTGGTTATGACGTTGCCCCACTGGTCTCCTCTAGCATTAAAGTCTCCGCAGAAAATGACGTTCTCTTCATCGAACTCGAAGAGATTCTGCCATTGTTGTGTGTTCACCTTCCCATTACAGGCATACACATTTACAATCACGAAATGAACTGGGGTCTGCACCCTAACCCATGTACCTGGAATTCTGCATTGTTCCACGCAGACATATCAACCTCAGCTGCCACCATATTGTTGCGCACAAGGATGGCCTGCCCAAGGTGTCGTCTATTGTAAAAGCAATGAAAGCCAGGAGTACTTACTGTCCTGTCACAAGAAGAGTTTCTTGCAAAACCATTATATCGGCGCCGCACAGTAGCTTATCAAGAATGGGCCGTCGTTGATTAATGGACCCACAATTCCAATAAGTAACGCGCACATACTTTAGGCCTAGCCTCTCACACTTTGATAGTTTAGTGCCACCCCTCTTGCCCCGTCGTGTTTTCCTTCTTCGATTATGTAGTTTGGGCTGCATCTGAAAACTGACACTTACCGTCGTCTTTAAAGATGAACGTCGCTGAACGTTGTTGCTTTGGATGGCCTAGACTCACGTGCACTTGCTCAGTCGCACGGCCTAGAACCCGTTCCACGATATAAACTGGCCAGCTCCAGTAACTTGCTCAGCAGCACGGCCTAGAACCCGTTCCACGATATAAACTGGCCAGCTCCAGTAACTTGCTCAGCAGCACGGCCTAGAACCCGTTCCACGCTATAAACTGGCCAGCTCCAGTAACTTGCTCAGCAGCACGCGGAAACACTGTGAGCTTTCTACAAATTAAATGACTTACGCGTCCTTGACGACAGACCGGCGTAAACAAACCGCCATTTTTGACGCGTTCAATAGTGTAACAACAATAATAAGTGATGAAATAAGGAAATTATAACAAAATGCAATGAATCAAAAGAAGCAAAGTGATTAACATCAAATAGAAAGCGCGCACACTCACATGAACCCTCAAAAAATAAATAAAAACAAACAAATAAACAGGAAATTTCACTGGAAAACAGCACTTATCTGTGAATCTTATGAATAGGCCAGCCAACAGGGCGCCATCTTGGTGCGTCTATCAGGAAGGAAAGAAGAAATTAATAATAATAATAATAAAACAAACAAACAAAGCTTGTACCAAAACTGTATCATCCCATGGCATAAAAGAAGATGACGCAGCAATCCCAGTTTTAACTTCTTGGGGTCGTGTATGTCCTTCTATTATTTTACAGAGAACCTACTCCATGTGCAACTGTTATTTGTGTCGATGAGATGTGTCGATGAGATGTGTCGATGAGATGTGTCGATGAGATGTGTCGATGAGATGTGTCGATGAGATGTGTCCATGAGATGTGTCCATGAGATGTGTCGATGAGATGTGTCGATGAGATGTGTCGATGAGATGTGTCGATGAGATGTGTCGATGAGATGTGTCGATGAGATGTGTCGATGAAATGTGTCGATGAGATGTGTCGATGAGATGTGTCGATGAGATGTGTCGATGAGATGTGTCGATGAGATGTGTCGATGAAATGTGTCGATGAGATGTGTCGATGAGATGTGTCGATTAGATGTGTCGATGAAATGTGTCCATGAGATGTGTCGATGAAATGTGTCGATAAGATGTGTAGATGAAATGTGTCGATGAGATGTGTAGATCAAATGTAGCGATGAGATGTGTCGATGAAAAGTGTCGATGAAATGTGTCGATGAGATGTGTCGATGAGATGTGTCGATGAAATGTGTCGATGAAATGTGTCGATGAGATGTGTCGATGAGATGTGTCGATGAGATGTGTCGATGAGATGTGTCGATGAGATGTGTCGATGAAATGTGTCGATGAGATGTGTCGATGAGATGTGTCGATGAGATGTGTCGATGAGATGTGTCGATAAGATGTGTAGATGAAATGTGTCGATGAGATGTGTAGATCAAATTTAGCGATGAGATGTGTCGATGAAAAGTGTCGATGAAATGTGTCGATGAAATGTGTCGATGAAATGTGTCGATGAAATGTGTCGATGAAATGTGTAATTGAAATTTGTCGATGAAATGTGTAGATGAAATGTGTCGATGAAATGTGTCGATGAAATGTGTCGATGAAATGTGTCGATAAGATGTGTAGATGAAATGTGTCGATGAAATGTGTCGATGAAATGTGTCGATGAAATGTGTCGATGAAATGTGTAGATGAAATGTGTCGATGAAATGTGTCGATGAAATGTGTCGATGAAATGTGTCGATGAAATGTGTCGATGAAATGTGTCGATGAAATGTGTCGATGAAATGTGTCGATAAGATGTGTAGATGAAATGTGTCGATGTGATGTGTAGATCAAATGTAGCGATGAGATGTGTCGATGAAATGTGTCGATGAGATGTGTAGATGAAATGTGTCGATGAAATGTGTCCATGAGATGTGTCGATGAGATGTGTAGATCAAATGTAGCGATGAGATGTGTCGATGAAAAGTGTCGATGAAATGTGTCGATGAAATGTTTCGATGAAATGTGTCGATGAAATGTGTAGATGAAATGTGTCGATGAAATGTGTCGATGAAATGTGTCGATGAAATGTGTCGATAAGATGTGTAGATGAAATGTGTCGATGAGATGTGTAGATCAAATGTAGCGATGAGATGTGTCGATGAAAAGTGTCGATGAAATGTGTCGATGAAATGTGTCGATGAAATGTGTCGATGAAATGTGTAGATGAAATGTGTCGATGAAATGTGTAGATGAAATGTGTCGATGAAATGTGTCGATGAAATGTGTCGAAAAGATGTGTAGATGAAATGTGTCGATGAGATGTGTAGATCAAATGTAGCGATGAGATGTGTCGATGAAAAGTGTCGATGAAATGTGTCGATGAAATGTGTCGATGAATGTGTCGATGAAATGTGTCGATGAAATGTGTAGATGAAATGTGTCGATGAAATGTGTCGATGAAATGTGTCGATGAGATGTGTAGATGAAATGTGTCGATGAGATGTGTAGATCAAATGTAGCGATGAGATGTGTCGATGAAATGTTTCGATGAGATGTGTCGATGAAATGTGTCGATGAGATGTGTCGATGAGATGTGTCGATGAGATGTGTCGATGAGATGTGTCGATGAGATGTGTCGATGAGATGTGTCGAAGAGATGTGTCGATGAGATGTGTCGATGAGATGTGTCGATGAGATGTGTCGATGAAATGTGTCGATGAAATGTGTCGATGAGATGTGTCGATGAGATGTGTCGATGAGATGTGTCGATGAGATGTGTCGATGAAATGTGTCGATGAAATGTGTCGATGAGATGTGTCGATGAAATGTGTTGATGAGATGTGTCGATGAAATGTGTCGATGAGATGTGTCGATGAGATGTATCGATGAGATGTGTCGATGAAATGTGTCGATGAAATGTGTCGATGAAATGTGTCGACGAGATGTGTAGATGAAATGTGTCGATGAAATGTGTCGATGAGATGTGTCGATGAAATGTGTCGATGAGATGTGTCGATGAAATGTGTCGATGAAATGTGTCGACGAGATGTGTAGATGAAATGTGTCGATGAAATGTGTCGATGAGATGTGTCGATGAAATGTGTCGATGAAATGTGTCGATGAAATGTGTCGATGAAATGTGTCGATGAGATGTGTCGATGAAAAGTGTCGATGAAATGTGTCGATGAAATGTGTCGATGAAATGTGTCGATGAAATGTGTAGATGAAATGTGTCGATGAAATGTGTCGATGAAATGTGTCGATGAAATGTGTCGATGAAATGTGTCGATGAGATGTGTAGATGAAATGTGTCGATGAGATGTGTAGATCAAATGTAGCGATGAGATGTGTCGATGAAAAGTGTCGATGAAATGTGTCGATGAAATGTGTCGATGAAATGTGTAGATGAAATGTGTCGATGAAATGTGTAGATGAAATGTGTCGATGAAATGTGTCGATGAAATGTGTCGATGAAATGTGTCGATGAGATGTGTAGATGAAATGTGTCGATGAGATGTGTAGATCAAATGTAGCGATGAGATGTGTCGATGAAAAGTGTCGATGAAATGTGTCGATGAAATGTGTCGATGAAATGTGTCGATGAGATGTGTCGATGAAATGTGTCGATGAAATGTGTCGATGAAAAGTGTCGATGAAATGTGTCGATGAGATGTGTCGATGAAATGTGTCGATGAAATGTGGCGATGAGATGTGTCGATGAAAAGTGTCGATGAAATGTGTCGATGAAATGTGTCGATGAAATGTGTCGATGAGATGTGTCGATGAAATGTGTCGATGAAATGTGGCAATTTGATTGAATCAGAGTGAAATACGACCATGTGTTGATTCCTTAACTAAGGTAGAAAATTCAGTATAAAACTTCCCTGTCACAATATGATGACATTATCTCCCTGTATGGTGCGATCTCCTTAATTTGTTTTTTCGTTGCCAAAGGGGAGTGCAATAAGTATAGGAAGGGGACATCAACAGATAATTAGACAAGATATTGACCACTCTGAAGTCTTTAACCATTTGTTAAAGACACTTCAGAATCAAGATGACGCTGCACTGACTTACAAAGGTTTATTTGACATTTTTGTGTCTTCCTCATCATCATTAAGTGCCGTCTCCGCATCGAAAGTTGGATACCATGGAGCGCCATTCCGCTCTGTCTCTTGCTTTGAAAGTGCAGGTTAGCATAGGTTGAATTGTCCATCTTTTCATGTTACTCATCCATTTTAGTCTTGGTCTGCCTCTGCCTTGTGTTTTCCCTTCCAATGTTACTTTCAGTAGGAGGCTGCTGTGTCTTTTAACATTCTTGTCTTGTATGTCTATTTTATTTCCCAAAGCGTTGTAACGTAAACAAAAGATCAAGTACGAGACTTGATACTCCCTCTTAGCATGCGACTATTCACCCATATGTGCTCGGCCGTCTATTCATAAGTGTTCGGATACTTCTGGATAGTGTCGCTTCAAGGATAAAAACTCACATTGCGAGGCGGCATTCCTCACCTTCCCAGAGTAATACCTTGGTACCCATTTCTTCCAGCGGCTTGGTCGACGGCGGGGGTATTTTTTCTTTCCAACCACGAGTACAACCCACAAGCTGCATCCAGCTATAATCGAACACGGGTTGTCCGAACGCCGGTAGTCCAGTCGGGTGGTTCTCCCAACTAGGCTACCGAGGCCAATGCTGTAACGTATACTGAATGGCGTCAAGGATATGTGTATAAAGTTCTATATAATTCTACTGCAGAATTTCCTAACAAACGTTATCCACTCTTATGCTTGGTTCTAAAAGTACTTTCTTTCTCTATATCGACTGTTGTAATTCTATCAAGGTCTGTAACCCTTTCAAGGAGCAATCTGCTACAAAATTATTCAATGCATAATTTGATTTTAATCATAAATAATTAGATATTAATATAATATGTAGCTTTAATTTTTTATTGAAAATATTGCAGTCAGTCGTCTGATTATCTACAACGCACAACTGTCCACAAGCGCTCAGATCTCCTCCCCAACAAAAATTCCGCAGCGTCAAATGAGAAACTAATCCAGTGGACAGCTTGAATGTGCATTACACCCTGCACTTGTACAATTGTAATCGGTGTCAGGATATTATTTTTAATTCAATGTGTCTTTTTTTTTTAAAGTGAGGGCGGCGTTGCGACGTTAGAGCGTCGGCTACTGACGACTATTGACTTCTAGGCTCATCATGTGGCCTTAAATAAGTACTGCAACCCCGTGTGGCTACGGTGGTGGAAGAAAATAACTGAGCCACTGTTAACTGCCTCGTAAGAGGTGACTAAGCAGGTCTGGAATCGTCGCCTGTGCAGTCCAGTAGGACGTTCACGGAGCGAACTTGACAACGAAATTTAACAAAGCATTTTGGAGAATGACGTGACAAGTGATGGAGTGGATATAAGGAATTCCTTACAGCAATGAAACTGGTCCCATTGACAATTTAGAATACAATATGTACTAGAGATCTTTATGGAAAGGAAAATGCAGCACTGGCATAGTTCTGACTACATTATCTATGAATCTGTTGATAGTGCTAAACACCGCATTATGACCGGGCAAAAACGATACATGTAATTTTGTTGTCTTAACGATATCGTTTTCTCAATGTTCATACTGTTGCTACCACAACTACAATTTACACAACTACTAATAATACAACAAGTACTGCTATTACCAATGCTGATACAAACACAACTACTAATAATACAACAAATACTGCTATTACTAATGCTGATACAAACACAACTACTAATAATACAACAACAAGTACTGCTATTTTTAATGCAGATACAAACACAACTATTAATAATAAAACTAACACCACTACAAACATGATTATAATAATAATACTACTACAAACACCAATACTACTAATAGTAATATTACTACAAACACCAATACTACATAGTAATACTACTACGTTTCACAGACATATGCAACGACATATACCACACAGGATACATACCAAATGAACTAAAAACATCAACTTTTATTGCATTGCCTAAAAATAATGGTGCAGTTGAATGCAGTGACTTTAGAACAATAAGCCTAATGAGCCATGTTACAAAAATCTTGCTAAAAGTTATACAAGGAAGGATTCAGAATAAAATCAATACTAAATTAGATGAGCAGCAATTTGGATTTAGGAAAAATAGCGGGACAAAAGAAGCCATATTCTGCATGAGAACATTAATCGAAAAATACACAGAAGTAAACAAACCAATATATGCCTGCTTCATAGACTACACCAAAGCTTTTGATAGAGTACACCACAAACAACTTATAGAATGCTTAAAAGATATACACCGCCCGTGCGCAGCCGGGGCACAAAAGGGGAGTAAAGAATAGCGGTGTTGTACCCTACCAGGCATGTTCGTAAGAGCGAGAAAGGAGTGTTGGGCATGGGACTGGCTATCCCATACTGTAAAAAAAAATAAATAATCCGAAAAAACTTCACAAACATGGACAAGTCAAAGAGAGAGAAAATAAATCCGCCATCCAGGAAAGATAAGGGCTCTCTGTCTAAGAGACATATCACGCAAGCCGGAGAAAGCCGTAAGGAGTCCGGGTTGCCGACTCACCCTTTGTCTACCAGGAAATCCTTCAGATTTGGCACCTGGAATGTTCGTACTCTAAACGAACAAGGAAAAGCTGCTCGGTAGCAGCAGAAATGACAAACTACAAGATAGATATTCTGGGAATGTGTGAAACAAAATGGCTAAGAACGGAAAGAATTATATTAAATACAGGAGAGATGATTTTATCATCAGGACACCAGGAACCTGGAACACAACATGGTGAAGGGGTAGCTATAATGCTATCAAGGAAGGCACAGAAGACACTAATAGAATGGGAAGCAGTAGGGCCTAGACTAATGAGAGCAACATTTAAAACAACCAAAAACAAAATAAAATTACACATTATCCAATGATATGCACCAACCAACGATAAGGATGATTTAGTTAAAGATGATTTCTATAAACAGCTACAATGTCAGATGGATGCAAGACGAGCCAATGATATTATAATCTTGATGGGAGACCTAAATGCTAAGGTAGGATCAGACAACAGAGGCTTCGAAGAGATTATGGGAAAACATGGACTTGGAGATATAAACGAGAATGGAGAGATATTTGTGAATTTCTGCGCCCTTAATCAAGTGAGCCTAAGAGGAACAATATTCCAACATAAAAGAATACACAAAGCTACATGGGTGTCACCAGATCATAGAACGGAAAATCAAATTAATCACATATGTATTAATAATAATTTTAAGTCATCCTTACATGATGTAAAAGTATATAGAGGGGCAGATGTAGCTTCAGATCATCATCTTCTGATAGCCAAACTTAAAATTAAATAAAAACGGTATACTACAGCGAATAAGGGTAGAAAGTATTTCAATGTAGGGTTTCTTAAAGAACAAGGAATTAAAGATAAATTTGCAGTCACAATATCAAATAAATACCAAGTCCTCCAACAACTAGAAAATACAATAAATATAGAAGATCATTGGAAACAGGTAAAAGATAAATGGAAAGAGACATACGAAGAAACACTGGGGAAAAGAGAACGCCAGAATAAACATGGATAATAGCAGAGACCCTGGATAAAATTAAAGAAAGAAAGAACAAGAAAGCAGACATAAAAAAGAGAAGTAATAAAGTCAAGACACAGGAAGCTTACACAGAGGTGAACAAAGAAGTGAGAAGATGCATTAAAAGGGATAAGAGGAAATATATAGATGAACTAGCTAAAGAGGCAGAAGAAGCAGCAAATAAAGGGAATATGAAAGAACTGTACAACAGCACAAAGAAATTAAGTGTAAAATACAAACAGATCAATGCCTTTATTAAAGATAAGAAAGGAAATCTGCTTAGTAATATAAGGGAACAAATGGAGAGATGGAAAGAGCATTTTGAAGAACTTTTGAACAGACCCGGGTCAAATAATGCTCCAGATATACTACAGCAGAAGAAGAGTTATACGCTAACTGTGGAAAACCAAGCAAAGAAGAAATAATGAAAGCCATCAAACTATTAAAAGATGGTAAAGCCACAGGACCAGATGAAATTCCTTCGGAAGCCATCAAAGCAGATATTAACACCTCTACCAAGATGTTACATAATCTACTAGATACAATTTGGGAGAGGGAAGAAATACCAAAAGACTGGAAAGAAGGTTATATGATCAAACTACCAAAGAAAGGAAGTTTACAGGAGTGCACAAACTATAGGGGAATTATGCTACTATCAGTGCCAGGAAAAATATTAAGCAGAATAATTCTGGAGAGACTAAAAGAGGCCATAGAGAAACATTTGAGAGATGAACAAGCAGGTTTTAGGAAGAACAGATCATGCGCTGATCAAATAACTACTCTACGTATAATAGTTGAACAAAGTTTAGAACTAAAATCCCCACTTTATATCGGATTCATAGATTACGAAAAGGCATTTGATAGTTTAGACAGAAGAATGCTTTGGAAGTTGCTGAGTCATTACGGAATCCCCATAAAGTTTATTAACCTGATAAAAACAATGTATGAAGGAACAAAATGTAGTGTGGTGCATGAAGGACAGCTTACAGAAGCATTTGAAATAAGAACAGGAGTAAGGCAAGGATGCCTTCTGTCTCAATTTCTCTTTCTACTGGCCATAGATTGGATTATGAAAATAACTCAAAACAACAGAAATGGGATCCAGTGGTCACTGACCAAACAACTTGATGATTTAGACTTTGCTGATGACATAGCTCTCCTACCACATAGCCATCAATACTAGTACTACTACTACTACTACTGCACTGCTACTACTACTACTACTACTACACTACTACTACAATACTACTACTACACTACTACAGCTACTAAACTACTACTGCAACACTACTACTGCACTACTATTACTACTACTACTACTACTACTACTACTACTACTACTACTACTGCATTGCTGATGCTACAAATACACTGCTACTGCAATACTTTTATTACTACACTACTATCGCTACTACACTGCTACTACAACTACTACTACACTATTACTCCTACTACACTCATCATCATGTGCCAAACCGGTTGGCGTAGGCTATCATGTCCCTCCACAATCCTCTATCTACAGTGCATCGTATCAGTTCTGTTGTTGACTGTTTTCCATGCCATGACACCAAGCTATCCAGTATTTTCTCTCTTTGTCGTCCGCGATCTCTCTTTCCTTTTATTTTGCCAGCTTTAACCAAGTATTCCAACTTTCCTTTTCTCATGATGTGCCCGAAAAAAATGTTGATTGCTTCTTTCTGATGTTTTTAAAGAGCTCCCTTTTCGTGTTGGCCTCTTTGAGAACTTCCTCATTGGTCTACTATGCTACTACTACTATACTACTACACTACAACTCCTACTACACTACTACTACTGCTACAGTACTGCTACACTGTTACTGTTGCTGCTACTTCTACTACTAGTATTAGACTGCTACTAATAACTACTACTACTATTACACTGCTACTACTACACTAGTACTACAATTGTTACTACTACAATGTTACTACTACTACTATGCTCCTTTTACTACACTGCTACTATTACTGCACACACTTCGGACAACCCGTGTTCGATTCCCGCTGGGAGCAGTGTGAATTGTACTCGTGGTTGGAATAAAAAAAAATACCCCCACGGTCGACCCAGCCGTTGGCAGAAATGGGTACCAGGGTATATTATCCTGGGAAGGTGAGGAATGTCGCTTCGCATCTGAGTTTCGATGCTTGAGGCTACACTATACAGAAATATCCGAACATTTCTGGATAGGCGGCCGAGCACATATGGGTATATACTCGCGTGCTAAGACGCCGGTTCAAGTCTCGTACTTTACCTTTACCTTTATTACTACACTGCTACTACTACAAACTACCACTACATTACCACTACTACTACATTACTACTATACTACTACTACTACTACATCTACCACACTACTACTGCTACACTTCTACTACTACTGCATTACTACTACTGCTACTGCTACACTTCTACTACTACTGCATTACTACTACTGCTACTGCTACACTTCTACTACTACTGCATTACTACTACTGCTACTGTTACACGTCTACTATACTGCTATAATTTGTTCACAAATTCGTGCCCACAGATTTGATCAACTATCTCGGAAAGTGATGAATTTATGTAATTCTTTTTCATAAAATCTTATTTTTTCACCGACCTTCAGATTTTATAACATTTAAATACAAAGGTAGTCTGAATTTAGCACAAATCGGTTTTTGTTATATAATTTTAGGAAAATATCAAACCGTGTGCTCTAAACGTTTGATTGTACTGTAAATTATGTTAATTTTCTAACAATGCAAGGCAAAGGCGTACCCGTATCACATTGAGGAGGGCACAATTTTTTATTTGATTTTATATCTTCGTCATAGAAATAGTCACATTTTCTCCAGTATTCAATGTCTGTCGTTGAGAGGGCATCACACGTCAATTCTTTAACACCACACATTTTTATCGTCGTGTTCTGCACAGCAACTTGCCCTTTGACTTTAGCCCACACAAGTTCTATTGGGTTGAGGTGCGAATGATAAGGTTGGAGGCGAAGAGATGTGTGGCCATACTTTGCAATTATTTTATCAATTTGATATAACTTTGTCTTCTTAGTTTGTCTAACAAGTTGCAACAACTCTGGTTTTAACTGGGTTTTTGAAAGGAAACATTTTCTTGTCTAAGCCATGTGATGGTTTGATCTTTTGTGTTTGGCGAATTAGGAAGTTTGTCCTCCAGTGCCACCGCATTATGATAGGATACATTGTCCATTACAAGACATGAAGGTCTATCCAGAATGGGGAGTAGAGTGTTCTCTATCAAGTCTCTGAAAATTTGTCCATTCATTTCAGTGTGGTGGTCGCTATTGTCTGTAGACTTTGATTGAAAAATAAGTTCTGTGCCATTAACAAGACCATTCTCTCTACTGCCAGCATGTGCAAATATAATGCGTTGTTCTTTGCTGCTGAGAATGTTTTTTTTTTATTTTCTCTCTCAACTGATTGCCATTCTTTCTCATATGTATGATGAGCATTGACCCACGTTTCATCCAAATATACTATATCGTAGCCGTCCATTCATCGCTCACGGATCTGCCTCAGGTATTTGCTTCGGGCAGCTATCAGGTGTAGTTGTTCACAAACAATATTTCTAACACTAGCAGATTTTCGAAAGTGAAACCAGCGTCTATTACGATCTTCCAAAGAGTCGTTTTTGAGATGTCAATATCACATTCTAATTACAGTCGAACTTTAAGTTTGCGCAGTGTAACAAGTTGATTCGATTCAAACATTTTCAAAATTTCACATCTAATAACATCTTTGTTATGATCATCAACTTTCATTTTTCTTCCTTGCTTGACCGTCGCCTCAGCAGAGTCAAAGTTCTGTCCGATCCATCGATTGAAAGACTTTCTATCTATATTTAGAGCTGCCCGTGTTCTGTTTTCTAGTTTTTTTTTATATCGTAATATAACGGACCCCTTTTAGATTCCTTGCACAAGTGTACAATAACACAGTTACCTTTTGCATAGTGATGAATTTACACTTTAAACTCGTCATGGTTATAAAAATCAAGTTGTCACTTCACACCAGCTTAAAAAAAATATCACATATAAAGGAATATACATTAAAAGTAAATATTTTGTCAAAATACGCCTCTGGAACAATCTAACAAGAAACCGGAAATGAAATGATAAAAAAAACCTCGGAGTGTTATATTAGACTACACTACTGCTGCTACTACTACTACACTGCTACTACTATTACTACTACAATACTACTACTACACTATTACTGCACTATTACCACTACGCTACTACTACTACTGCTACTATTACTTTTTTCGCAAATATAATATGTTAAATAAAGTATGTCATTTTTAAAAAAATGGGGAGCCGCGATAACTCAGTGGTTAGTAAACTGAACTACAACGGACAAGAGGTAGGTTCGATCCCAACCGACGGCTTCCAGGTTCACCCAGCCTTAAATAGGTATCATATTTTTTTCTGGAAAAGTAGAGCGGCACGGGCGTCATACCGACCACATTACCCCAAAAATCATGGACTGAAGGTCTGTAAAATGTATGGTTACTAACACCATATTCCCTATACTCCACATGGCGTGACAGGGGCTCTTTACTTTACTTACTATGTCATAAAATGACCTGTGTCGTTTGCTGAATGGTGATGATCGCATCACTGATTATTTGGCACCGGTGTATAATCGATTACTTTACACGATTATTCCACTGATGCCAAATGATTGTGTAGCCATTTTCTATTCCAGTAACCGTCGCTTCAACAGGTATCGATCTCAAGAATGTCGCGCATTTCAGTCAAGACTCCATATCTCTGCCACGCACGGATCATCATCATCATCATCGAGTGCCGTCTCCGCAACGAAGGTTGGCTACCATGGAGCGCCATTCTGCTCTGTCTTTTGCTTTGATGGTGCAGGGTGCAGGCCACGGATCAATTCTGTGAATAAAGAAAATTCTACCTACTATTAGTCCAGTCTTTATTTCTGTTTTTGTTTAATGTACTTAAATCCATCTCTATTAATATAGTTCGATGAAATGTAGAGTGACCCTTGCTCTGCAAGTTGTTTCATGCATAGTACACACATCATGATGTCAGCGTTTTATTGATCTATCGTTCTCTGGGTCTGTCTTTTCCTCTTTCAGAGACCTGAAAAAAACTAGTCTTTTCATCCCCATGTTGCTGTCAATTAGCGAGAGAAGACCTGAAAAAAACTAGTCTTTTCCTCCTCATATTGCTGTCAATTAGCGAGAGAAGACCTGAAAAAAACTAGTCTTTTCCTCCCCATGTTGCTGTCAATTAGCGAGAGAAGACCTGAAAAAAAAAACTAGTCTTTTCCTCCTCATGTTGCTGTCAATTAGCGAGAGAAGACCTGGAAAAAACTAGTCTTTTCCTCCCCATGTTGCTGTCAATTAGCGAGAGAAGACCTGGAAAAAACTAGTCTTTTCCTCCTCATGTTGCTGTCAATTAGCGAGAGAAGACCTGAAAAAAAACTAGTCTTTTCCTCCTCATGTTGCTGTCAATTAGCGAGAGAAGACCTGGAAAAAACTAGTCTTTTCCTCCCCATGTTGCTGTCAATTAGCGAGAGAAGACCAGAAAAAAACTAGTCTTTTCCTCCCCATGTTGCTGTCAATTAGCGAGAGAAGACCTGGAAAAAAACTAGTCTTTTCCTCCTCATGTTGCTGTCAATTAGCGAGAGAAGACCTGAAAAAAACTAGTCTTTTCCTCCCCATGTTGCTGTCAATTAGCGAGAGAAGACCAGAAAAAAACTAGTCTTTTCCTCCTCATGTTGCTGTCAATTAGCGAGAGAAGACCTGAAAAAAACTAGTCTTTTCCTCCCCATGTTGCTGTCAATTAGCGAGAGAAGACCTGGAAAAAACTAGTCTTTTCCTCCTCATGTTGCTGTTAAGTTGCGAGAGAAGACCTGAAAAAAAACTAGTATTTTCCTCCTCATAAAAGTAAAAGTAAAGTACCCCCGGTCACGCCAAGTGGCGTATAGGGAAATATGGTGTTAGTGACCCTATATTTTACAGACCTTCAGCACATGACTTTTGGGGTAATGTGGTCGGTATTACGCCCATGCTGCTTTACTTTCCCAGAAAAAATCCGGTACCCATTTAAGGCTGGGTGAACCCGGAGCCGTCGGTTGGGATCGAACCCTACCCCTTGTCCGTAGTAGTCCAGTTCACTAACCACTGAGCTATCGCGGCTCCCACTAATTTTTAGGGAATTAGTAAAACCCAGGTGTCCTCGCCAGGGTACGAACCCCGGCTGTTGCCGTGGTAAGCCAACCGCCTATCGATTGCGCTAACCGGACACCCCATTTTCCTCCTCATGTTGCTGTCAATTAGCGAGAGAAGACCTGAAAAAAAAACTAGTCTTTTCCTCCTCATGTTGCTGTCAATTAGCGAGAGAAGACCTGGAAAAAACTAGTCTTTTCCTCCCCATGTTGCTGTCAATTAGCGAGAGAAGACCAGAAAAAAACTAGTCTTTTCCTCCCCATGTTGCTGTCAATTAGCGAGAGAAGACCTGGAAAAAAACTAGTCTTTTCCTCCTCATGTTGCTGTCAATTAGCGAGAGAAGACCTGAAAAAAACTAGTCTTTTCCTCCCCATGTTGCTGTCAATTAGCGAGAGAAGACCAGAAAAAAACTAGTCTTTTCCTCCTCATGTTGCTGTCAATTAGCGAGAGAAGACCTGAAAAAAACTAGTCTTTTCCTCCCCATGTTGCTGTCAATTAGCGAGAGAAGACCTGGAAAAAACTAGTCTTTTCCTCCTCATGTTGCTGTTAAGTTGCGAGAGAAGACCTGAAAAAAAACTAGTATTTTCCTCCTCATAAAAGTAAAAGTAAAGTACCCCCGGTCACGCCAAGTGGCGTATAGGGAAATATGGTGTTAGTGACCCTATATTTTACAGACCTTCAGCACATTTTACAGACCTTCAGCACATGACTTTTGGGGTAATGTGGTCGGTATTACTCCCATGCTGCTTTACTTTCCCAGAAAAAATCCGGTACCCATTTAAGGCTGGGTGAACCCGGAGCCGTCGGTTGGGATCGAACCCTACCCCTTGTCCGTAGTAGTCCAGTTCACTAACCACTGAGCTATCGCGGCTCCCACTAATTTTTAGGGAATTAGTAAAACCCAGGTGTCCTCGCCAGGGTACGAACCCCGGCTGTTGCCGTGGTAAGCCAACCGCCTATCGATTGCGCTAACCGGACACCCATTTTCCTCCTCATGTTGCTGTCAATTAGCGAGAGAAGACCTGAAAAAAACTAGTCTTTTCCTCCCTATGTTGCTGTCAATTAGCGAGAGAAGACCTGGAAAAAACTAGTCTTTTCCTCCTCATGTTGCTGTTAAGTTGCGAGAGAAGACCTGAAAAAAAACTAGTATTTTCCTCCTCATGTTGCTGTCAATTAGCGAGAGAAGACCTGAAAAAAACTAGTCTTTTCCTCCCCATGTTGCTGTCAATTAGCGAGAAAAGACCTGGAAAAAACTAGTCTTTTCCTCCTCATGTTGCTGTTAAGTTGCGAGAGAAGACCTGGAAAAAAACTAGTATTTTCCTCCTCATGTTGCTGTCAATTAGCGAGAGAAGACCTGAACAAAACTAGTCTTTTCCTCCTCATGTTGCTGTCAATTAGCGAGAGAAGACCTGAAAAAAACTAGTCTTTTCCTCCTCATGTTGCTAGAGATAAACACCTCAGCATCGATATAGTTGTCTCATGCGTTGGATGAGAACATTTTCTTGCTAATATATTTATCTTGCTTTGTGGACATTAACACTAAAGTAGGCAATGTCCATTAAGATCATTATTTCCTTTTTTTAAAATAATAAATAACAACTTTAACACAGTGTACGATCTCCGTAGAACCGGGCCATCTATTATTGTGCAATATCTACAATTAAATAATTACACGTCAAAGAGCAGTTACCTTTGTTATCAAGTGTCCATTGTTGTCACAAGAAAGGTTGATCAAAATACACAGGGGGATATAGTTGAGGAAAACCAGTATTTGGTTAGTCATGAGATCCATGTGCACATCACACAACACCATAAGTGCTCAGATCCATGTGCACATCACACAACACCATAAGTGCTCAGATCCATGTGCACATCACACAACACCATAAGTGCTCAGATCCATGTGCACATCACACAACACCATAAGTGTTCAGATCCATTCATTACCATATCCTCCAGCGTGTTGCGACTGACGACACCAACTTTATGTTGACTTTTAAGTCATCTTTGACTGCAAGAATTGAGTGAAGTTCTTCATGAACACCGGAAGAAACAAAACAAAACAAAAACATTGACGATATCAGCAGCATTGTTTCATCTATAACAGATTGCATCAAAAAAACAGGAGAGACAAATTATCAATGCTTCTATTACTCCTGGACATCTATCCCAACCTGCTATTTGTAAGGGCCTACAGCGATCAGGCTGCATGGTTTAGGGTAGAACAAGAAGTATCTGACTGATTTTTTTTTTTGAATAGCAGAAACATCCAGCGGTATGAGCCACTAATACTGCCATAGAAACACACTAGTCCATGGGGTTTAAACAAATACAAAATATCCAACAATTTACGGGATTGTAGGATAAGACAAAGTAAAGGGTGGTGAAACATGTTTTCAGAATAAGAAGAATCAAGAGATGATCAACGATACATTGAGGTCAAAGTACGTTGCTGGATCTTAATTATGCTTATGGTTAGTAGAAGGCTCCGGTATCACTGCAAACGAATTAACATTCATAATTGCTCGACCGCCTGTGGCAGGTCTTAATCATCCCAATTAGAACTCACCTCATTGAAGGATCCAAACAAAGAAAGGCAGCAGCAGTCCCCATCATAGCAGTAACAGCACACGCCAAAAGAAATAAGGCCAGGCGGTAGCGAAAGTGAACACAGCTGAACTATCCTTCGTCATACATCATTCATCGCAAGCAATCGAAATATCAAAACACGATCCGGATGAAAACACAGCTCACGGTGTGCACAGAGCACTAAACTCGTAGCTCCGGCAGCGCCAGACTTGTATTATGAGGAAACTGCAACAAGGAACACTTTTAAGACTGGGTCTCAACAGTTCCTGCTGCCTATCCGCCATATGGACCGGAAGTCTCGTTCTTAATTACTTAATGGAAAGCAGTGGATGGATTGGCCATTTCTTGCAACAATAATCAGTGATATTACAATCCAATGGAGTCCCTAACAGTACAGTCTTATATAAGTATGGTTGTTAAGTTTCCTGCACTGTAATGTTACTCATATCTACCGTTGATGGCACAGTAATTCAATGGTTTTATTCTTGATGCTGTCATTCAGTTCGACAATTGGTTTGCATATTTTCTCTCCCCCCCCCCCCCACCCCCAGATTTTGATCTATGTTATTGCTTTTCTTGTATTTGTCCAAATTATCTGATATGTCTTTCTCTGATTGTATTGATGTAATTATATTTCAAGATTTTACTTGTTACAGGTCTTCTAGGTTTGTATTATTCACTACCCTCTCAGTTATGCCCATTTTTCAATACATCATTTTTAGAGCTTCGGTTTTCTTTCTGTAGTTTTATGTATTAAGTATGTTTTTGATGAACGCATAAGTGTTGAATGAATATAGTATTATACTAATCTCATTTATACTCTCTTTTAGCATTATATATATATATATATATATATATATATATATATATATATATTTATATATATATATTTATATATATATATATTTATATATATATATAAGTAAAGTACCCCTGTCACGCCAAGTGGCGTATAGGGAATATGGTATTAGTGACCATAAATTGTACAGACCTTCGGCAGATGATTTTTGGGGTAATGTGGTCGGTATTACGCCCGTGCCGCTTTATTTTCCCAGAAAAAAAATCCGGTACCCATTAAAGGTTGGGTGAACCGGTAGCCGTCGGTTTGGATCGAACCCTACCTCTTGTCCTTTGAAATAATGTGTTGATACTCTCTCTCTCTCTCTCTCTCTCTCTCTCTCTCTCTCTCTGCGATCAAGTCTCAATCAGAGTTGAATTCCAGACTATCTTATGAAGTCAGCTGTCAGTTTATTTGTGTTGATACAAAAAAGTATTGTCAAATTTCTACGCTACAGCCTATAGAATATAGTTTCACTTTCAACACCAGTACATTAGGTGAAAAGCAGATGATATAATATATAATTCTTATCAAACAAAAGTAAAATGTGAGAACTGACGTTTCATTCAATGTAAATACAATCATTGTATGAAAGTTGGTGTCATTGCAATTTTGCATGACTCACTACATGAGATGGGAAAATGTTTAGCAGACTTCGTCAATGGGAAACAACTTCAGCTTTTGAAATTGTTCACTGAACGAAACGATTATTGTTCTTGCTATGGATACACGCAAAAGCATCAACAGTAGAATCATGTTTTATGAGTGCTGTAAAACATAACTCTTCCTCCTATGATTCGCTGAATTATCGCCTCGGAAGTTTTCCTCTATAATCATCATCATCATCATAGAGTGCCGTCTCCACATCGAAGGTTGGCTACCATGGAGCGCCATTCTACTCTGTCTCTTGCTTTGATGGCCCAGGTTGTCATAGTCTGTCTGATTTGTCCATCTTTTGATGTTACTCGCCCATGTTAGTCTTGGTCTACCTCTGCCTCTTTTACCTTGTATTGTCCCCTCCAAGATTACTTTTAGTAGGCTGTTGTGTCTGTTAACATGGCCCCAAAATCGCATTTCTCTATAATATTCATTTATTATAATGTGTCTCCATCAACAGTACTTACCTGCACTCCAATTACCTGTCAGCAACGACTGAAAGTGAAGCGTTCAATCAGTGCTATCATTTGTCTCAAACATCTTGTCCATCGTGATGATCGAAGCTTCACTAATCCAGTCTTACAGATGTCCATGTCCCTCTATACCTCTACCGTTCACTGTCTTAATCGTCAATGCTCTCTTGTTAATGCTGCAAGTGAAGGTAGTCTTCTCTGTACAATGTTTACACTGCAAAGAAATTAGAGCTATTTACCGATAAATAGTAAGATGATATTGAAACTATTAATGTTTCATATATAACTGAAAGTAATGACAGCACTAAATAGCACTAGCCCCATCATCTTCATATTGGGTTCCATATTATAGTTAACTTTACTATCGACAACATCGAATATGTTACTTCACATTCTTGACTGTGACTTCTTACTTTTCAACAAAATTAACATAAACTTCGCTGACAGCTGTTGTGTCAGATTACAGAAACTTTCATTGTGGTCACTTTCTCTATATGTATGTTGGGTTAGATTACAGAAGCATTCATTGTGGTCACTTTCTCTATATGTATGTTGGGTTAGATTACAGAAGCTTTCATTGTGGTCACTTTCTCTATATATTGTTGGGTTAGATTACAGAAGCTTTTCTTGTCGTCAGTTTTTCGCTATGTATCTTCGGTTAGATTACAGAAGCTTTCATTGGCATCAGTTTTTCTCTATATGTAAGTTGAGGTAGATTACAGAAGTTTTCATTGGCATCAGTTTTTCTCTATGTAAGTTGAGGTAGATTACATAAGTTTTTATTAGCATCAGTTTCTCTCTATGTAAGTTGAGGTAGATTACAGAAGTTTTCATTGGCATCAGTTTTTCTCTCTATGTAAGTTGAGGTAGATTACAGAAGCTTTCATTGGCATCAGTTTTTCTCTCCATGTAAGTTGAGGTAGATTACAGAAGCTTTCATTGGCATCAGTTTGTCTCTCCATGTAAGTTGAGGTAGATTACAGAAGCTTTCATTGGCATCAGTTTTTCTTTATGTAAGTTGAGGTAGATTACAGAAGCTTTCATTGGCATCAGTTTCTCTCTATGTAAGTTGAGGTAGGTTACAGAAGCTTTCATTGACATCAGTTTCTCTCTATGTAAGTTGAGGTAGATTACAGAAGCTTTCATTGGCATCAGTTTCTCTCTGTGTAAGTTGAGGTAGATTACAGAAGCTTTCATTAGCATCAGTTTCTCTCTATGTAAGTTGAGGTAGATTACAGAAGCTTTCATTGGCATCAGTTTCTCTCTGTGTAAGTTGAGGTAGATTACAGAAGCTTTCATTGGCATCAGTTTCTCTCTATGTAAGTTGAGGTAGATTACAGAAGCTTTCTTTGGCATCAGTTTCTCTCTATGTAAGTTGAGGTAGATTACAGAAGCTTTCATTGGCATCAGTTTCTCTCTATGTAAGTTGAGGTAGATTACAGAAGCTTTCATTGGCATCAGTTTCTCTCTATGTAAGTTGAGGTAGATTACAGAAGCTTTCATTGGCATCAGTTTCTCTCTATGTAAGTTGAGGTAGATTACAGAAGCTTTCATTGGCATCAGTTTCTCTCTATGTAAGTTGAGGTAGGTTACAGAAGCTTTCATTGGCATCAGTTTCTCTCTATGTAAGTTGAGGTAGATTACAGAAGCTTTCATTGGCATCAGTTTCTCTCTATGTAAGTTGAGGTAGATTACAGCAGCTTTCATTGGCATCAGTTTCTGTCTATGTAAGTTGAGGTAGGTTACAGAAGCTTTCATTGGCATCAGTTTCTCTCTATGTAAGTTGAGGTAGGTTACAGAAGCTTTCATTGGCATCAGTTTCTCTCTAATGTAAGTTGAGGTCGATTACAGAAGCTTTCATTGGCATCAGTTTCTCTCTGTGTAAGTTGAGGTAGATTACAGAAGCTTTCATTGGCATCAGTTTCTCTCTATGTAAGTTGAGGTAGATTACAGAAACCTTTCCTTCTTGTAAGTTTCTCTGTATGCCCGTTAGATTACAACTCTGCCGCTCTCATGGAGCCGACAATTCTAGAAGATATGTTTCACTGTTTGTTCTCCTCCGTGAACAGAGCTCTTTTACCAATTAAATATTGATTTTACACGCTGTAATTGAGTTTACGTGACAGGTTCACAGTCTGAAAATGTTAAAGTGATTTATTTAAATAATGAGTAATCGCCTCCAATGTGCCAGTCTCTGGGAGATCAATATCTTTATTCTAATAATTATTTTTATTGCTCTGATCATATCATATATTACTACCTTTGTTTTTTTTTTATTGAATTGCACTATCTCTCTCCTTAACAAATGTCTTTCTATGACTATTGCTGTGTGCAGGGACTATATATTTAAAAGTATTTTCTGTAGTTTTGGTGTTTGCTGTAAATTATGGCAGAATATTTTATTTTATTTTTATTATTTATATATTGCGCTGTGTTTAGTTGAAATAAAATTAACTTAACGACCGTTTAACCGATTTGTATAAATAAGGTCAGAGTATCCGATCGACTTAAAAGTAATTTCGAAATTATACATAAAACGAAAGCAATGGTTCTAAAACTGGAACCTGCAACACCAGGATCATCAATCACATTTTCTTTTTCAAGCAAAACAGAATAATTTTTGTTTTACTTTCACCAGTTTTCACCTCTGGCGAAGTCACTTTTCACCTCTGGCGAAGTCACTTTTCACCTCTGGCGAAATCCCTTTTCACCTCTGGCGAAGTCACTTTTCACCTCTGGCGAAATCCCTTTTCACCTCTGGCGAAGTCACTTTTCACCTCTGGCGAAATCCCTTTTCACCTCTGGCGAAGTCACTTTTCACCTCTGGCGAAGTCCCTAGACTTAATCCCTTTTTCCCTGTCAGACGTTTATATGAGGCCCTCGCCGCACAGTCAGGTAACTCCGTCTTCGGTGTTACTCTTATATTCTTCCGTCGATGAGTAATTGACGTTTCAAGCCGGACCTCGCTGCTGGGATCAGGGGTGGCTGCCGCAGAGAGATATCACAAATAAAAATCCAAACTGGTTCAGCACGTGATTTGAACTCACATCCTCTCTGTCTAGAGACTGACGTCTTGCCTCGATACCAACCAGTCCTGAATAGATTTTAAAACTTTTCGTTAATTTATTTTCTGAAGAGACTTGATCTATCACTTTTTGGTACTTTCTGAAAAGTCTTGATATATCACTTTACGGTATTTTCTGGAAAGTCTTGATCTATCACTTTACGGTATTTTCTGAAAAGTCTTGATCTATCACTTTACGGTATTTTCTGAAAAGTCTTGATCTATCACTTTACGGTATCAATGTCTTAACTATGGTTATTTATTATGTTGGATTAATATTACGGTCTTTTTGTTTAATGTATCTTCGAAATTCACTGAAATAATCAGTAGATATGCAGAAACAATCACATGTACTTCGGATAATAGTTAGATATGAGCTCAAAACAGCCTGGAAATAAAAGTATGGTCACAGATGTCGATAACAGTACTTTTCGAAGAAAGACAAGGCAGGATGGTCGATACGATTTGTGTGTGTTCTTTTTCTATAATATCTGATGGTCATTGACAGCTTGGAGCGTCCAAACGAAGAGGAACAAAACAAGAAAGAACACAGACGTGAAGTAGAATGGTGAGGATAAGAATAAAATATGACGAAAATAATAAGAACATTGGAGAGAACAATAAGCAAAAGAGAATTAGAAAAACAATAACATTAAAAAAAACAACAGGCAGAAGAAAAAGCTGAAGAAGAATACAAAGCAAAACTATAAAAATGAGGACGGCAATAAGTACCCACCTTCTCCCACCTGCATCCACATTCTCCCATCTCCACACATTCTCTCCCAGCTCCACCCACCTGCGCCCACCTGCTCACACCTACACCACATTCTCCTATCTCTACAAATCTTCTCCCAACTTTATCCACACCCCCCACCCACACCTTCTCCCATCTCCACCCACCTTCACCCATCTCCACCCACCTTCTCCCATCTCCACCCACCTTCACCCATCTCCACCCACCTTCTCCCATCTCCACCCACCTTCTCCCATCTCCACCCACACCTTCTCCCTTCTCCACCCACCTTCTCCCATCTCCACCCACCTTCTCCCATCTCCACCCACCTTCTCCCATCTCCACCCACCTTCTCCCATCTCCACCCACACCTTCACCCATCTCCACCCACCTTCTCCCATCTCCACCCACCTTCTCCCATCTCCACCCACACCTTCTCCCATCTCCACCCACCTTCTCCCATCTCCACCCACCTTCTCCCATCTCCACCCACCTTCTCCCATCTCCACCCACACCTTCTCCCATCTCCACCCACACCTTCTCCCATCTCCACCCACCTTCTCCCATCTCCACCCACACCTTCACCCATCTCCACCCACCTTCTCCCATCCCCACCCACCTTCTCCCATCTCCACCCACACCTTCTCCCATCTCCACCCACCTTCACCCATCTCCACCCACACCTTCTCCCATCTCCACCCACACCTTCACCCATCTCCACCCACCTTCACCCATCTCCACCCACCTTCTCCCATCTCCACCTACACCTTCACCCATCTCCACCCACCTTCTCCCATCTCCACCCACCTTCTCCCATCTCCACCCACACCTTCTCCCATCTCCACCCACCTTCTCTCATCTCCACCCATCTCCACCCACCTTCACCCATCTCCACCCACCTTCTCCCATCTCCACCCACCTTCTTCCATCTCCACCCACCTTCTCCCTCATTCCACCCCCTCCCCACCTTCTCTGCGACATGTATAAAGTAACATCTACAATAAAGCAACAGACAAGACGGCTTTTATTAGAAAAGCAAATTATCTCTTTATATGTGACTTCACCATACTCAGTACACTCACATTTATCCGAACCGAAATATATTATCATCATTAACTATTGTTTTAATTCCAAACTATATTTTAAAATGATCCATTTCATTAAAATTACAGTAAATTGACAGCATTAATGTTACATTTAATAGAATCACTTGATTTTTTGTTATATGTTTTTTTATTTGAAGTAAATTATAAATTGTAAGTGAAATAGTTTTATCCTTATTGCATTATTATGATTATTATTTATGGTATATTTATGAAATGCTAAAATGATGGTCATTAATACTTTTATTTCTTTCTAATTAATGTTTCCTATTTGCCTGTTTTTTTGTTGTTGTAATTTCAGCGTTCAGCCGACTTATATATTCCATGTTATTATATTTGTTTAGTAATTTCTCCCGATGTTGTAATGCGTGTTTACAAACATGTCGAGTTCAAACATAATCGTAATCAAGACATTTCATCATTTCATAGTTACCGTGTTACTTTCAGAAGTAACAATAAACATGACTGTAGAAGAGTGACACTGGAAAATAAGGTTTCAAAATAAACATGATTGTAAAATGTTCAAGGATTTACTAATTTACTCAAATATATCAATTGATATCACCTGTAACAGCTGCCATCTAGAAGAAGCAATTGCAGGTAATAAATAGGTCGTGTAAATTCCTGGATTATTTTAGAAAATAAAATACGTTCAAAAAGAAATTGATGGAAAGAAAATGGTGTTGTTATGTACTTCATGAAAACGAGACGAAGATATATTTTGACAGTAAATGAACAATTAGGGAGCCGCGATAGCCTAGTGGTTAGTGAACTGCACTACAAATAACAAGAGGTAGGGTTCGATCTCAACCGACGGCTCCGGTTCACCCAGCCTTTAATTGGTACTGAATTTTTTTCTGGGAAAGTAAAGCGGCACGGCGTAATACCGACCACTTTACCCCAAAAAATCATGTGCTGAAGATCTGTAAAATGTATGGTCACTAACACCACATTCCCTATATGCCGCTTGGTGTGACGGCGGGGGGAGGGGGGGGGGTAAATTACTTTTTTTTTGTTAAATGGAATTTACTTAGAAATAATTGATTGGAAATACAGTTTTAGAGGAGAAAACAATCTGACCGAATTAGAATCAAAAGAATTTGATAATATTTTTTTTTTATTATTTCTGTGCAAATCAAAATACTGAAAAGTTATCTTCTGCTTTTTGTTGTCTTCGATGTACTTATTCTTTTCGTCATATTTTCTTCTTATCCTTATTGTTCTGCACGTCTATGTTCTTCCTTGTTTTTTCTTCTTCATTTTGACGCTCCAAGCTGTCAATGACCAGCACATCTTGGTGAAAAAGAACACCAAAAAATCATCTCGTCCATCCTGCCTAGTTTATCTTCGAAGGGTACTGCTATCCACATCTGTGGCCATACTTTTCTTTTTTTCTTCTTCTTCATCATCATATTTTGCTTTCCTTCAGATCCCTGTGTATTAATTGTTTGTTTCTATAACATGTTTATTACTTGTTGTAATTGTGACTATGTTTGATGAGCGAGCCGCGATAGTTTAGACATGTCAGTGAACCGGACTACAGACAAGAGGTTGCTTTCGATCCCTGATCGACGCTTCCAGGTTCACCAAACCGTAAATGGGTACCAAATATTTTTTTCAGAAAAAATACCGACTACATTACCCCAAAAGCATTGCACCGAAGGTTTATAAGAGATATAGGAACTGGCACCATTGTAAACGCCACGTGGCGTGACAGAGCTCTTTTCTGGTTTTTCTTTTTCTGAAGTTTGTTGTTTCCTTGATAACAAATTGGTTGCATCTAAAATTTAGTTTGTATGTGATGTTCTACAGAAGTAAAATATTTATGATAGGCTTCAGGTTGAACCACATTGTATCTATTGTTCTGTTTATACCTAACCGCTGGAGGATCATAACGCAAGATCACAACCAAACAAAAACAAGAGAGGAACAAACAGCGAATCTTCAAGTACGAATAGCACAAAAGCTGCAGGTACATCTGTAAATAGTTGCTCTCTGCATTCCCAGCAGAGAGACGCCTATGACATCGTCAATACCCACAGTGATGTGTGTTGTATGTAGCTGTTAAACAAGGGGATTTTAAACGGTTGACTTATGGCAACAGATGGCTCTTGTATGTGCAGTACTAACGCAAAGTCCGAGTCAGATAACGGTTAAACCATTCCGATATCCTTTCAAATGGAAAGTAATAAATTATTTTTTGGTTAACGATACAAAAATATATCAGCCCATGTACAGAGTTTTGAACGCCAATATCGAGTTAATCTGTTATGAAGATAATTTGTTTGTGTACACGTTTTATACAAAAAATTAATACGAAAATGGTGAGAGTAGTACAATTTTGATAACAGCAAGTCAAATTATTTAGATAAGAAGAGAAAATAATATCAGTAAAATTAGAAACGCTTGACAAATTCATCTTTAAAATGTTGTTTTATATATTTTTGGGATGTTTTTAATTGTAATGCTTTTCTTCCCCCGGTTTTCTATATTTTTGGACCTGCAATATATAGGTGGAAGACATCTTTTCAAGAGTTAAAAAAAAAAAACATGTTTCTATTGTGTTGCTACCCTCAACATTACGTTATATCTCAATGTACCCGGATGCAACACATACACGGCTATACTTAACTGCCAGGTTGCGTCACTGCCGACAAGGAGTCAGACATTCAACCACTTGCATGTGAAATTGTGACTCATCCTAGTCAACTGTGTGTGTGTGTGTTAAGCGATGGCAAACCCAAACTAAAAATATGCAGTGTCAAAAGTCGAATATTTCGAAAAAATATCAGTCAATTAATAAAATCTGCCACGTTACAAACTGCACTATTTTATGGTCGAATAAAATATGATCGATAATGGTGATTTAAAAAAAAATTTAATACAGCTTTATTGTTTAGACTTTAGTGACGAGATAATAACTTTGCTGACACCTTCGCATCGAAGGCTGGCAACTCTAGATAGCAAAAGTCGTTTGTTTATTTTCTTTGTTTTATTTTTGGTAAATTCTGACCAGGTACACTCTTCCAAGAGCAGCACTGACTTTGAATCTTATGATCAGATCCTCAGAAAGAATAAACCACTAAACGCTACACTATCATGGATGCATGAGTGTTAGTCTGCTATTTCAACAACTACTGTTTACAACTGATGTTGTTAAGCACATTTTTATCCCTAGCAACGATCTCTTCCACAATTATTATTGTATGTAAAGTAAGGTACCCCCGTCACGCCAAGTGGCGTATAGGGAATATGGTGTTAGTGACCATAATTTTTACAGACCTTCGGCACATGATTTTTGGGGTAATGTGGTCGGTATTACGCCCGTACCGATTTACTTTCCCCAAAAAAATCAAGTACCCATTTAAGGCTGGGTGAACCCGGAAGTCGTCGGTTGGATCGAACCCTACCTCTTGTCCTTTGTAGTCCAGTTCACTAACCACTGAGCTATCGCGGCTCCCACAATTATTTATTGTGTATATGTCAAAATATTATTTTCTGCGTTAAACTGCGCAGAAAGAAATTCTTCATAAAATGGTTCCAGTATTTTATGGTTTAAGAAAGCGTCAAGTTTCGGTATCATTGACTGTTTCCCTATAATCCTGAACACTTATTTTCTGTAACTTGAGTAATTTGATGACTAATCAAATGGTTAATAAGTAGACCCAAAGTATGCCGAGACCATTATCTTGTCCATCTTATTGTCATTGTTCCGTAGAAAGTAAGATACGTTATTTTTTAAAATCAAAAGTTGTGTTTTTTTATGCAGCAGCTTTTCGGCCTTACTTAACAGGTTAAAACTAAAAGTGAGAGTTAGAATGCGATACCTTCGTAGGACAACACTTGTAATAATCATTTGTTGTGTAATCTCCTTTATAATTACAGATACCGAGATGCCAAAAGTCACATTCGTTATTCCTTCGCTGTCCCAGGAGACACAAACATACACGCCGGAAACTAGGGGACTTTTTGCTTGATTAAAGGACGTACATAACTATTGATTCCTCACCCTCGTTCTGGGGCACAGACAACAGGTCTAATGTCGTCATACAAGGCATGGGGCTAGTACATGTGCCATGGGATTTCACAATAATTAGGTTGATTCCACATGAAACCGTTTCTACCGAAACTCCTGTGTCTACAATGAGCTGCCTTCAATTAACTAATGAACGTAGATGATATTTGTGTCTTGACCTAGGCTGATCAACTTACAGTTCTGAATGTGACAATGTTTGTCTCCCCCCCCCCCCCCCCCCATAAATTAAACAAATTTTAATTTAAAATGTCAGTCTTGTCCAGTTTTTAATTTTTTTTTTTTAAAGGCACACTGTGACCCGTCTTTAGCTCTTCCATTACGATGTCTTTTCCCACAATGTCCAGTTTTGACATGGACTGCTAAAAATGCTATGATATATTTACTTGATGCATAGGGTGGAGAAATATGAGTGCTATGATAAGTTGTTGATAGATTTACTTGATGCATAGGGCGGAGAAATATGAGTGCTATGATAAGTTGTTGATATATTTACTTGATGCATAGACGGAGAAATATGGGTGCTATGATAAGTTGTTGATAGATTTACTTGATGCATAGGGCGGAGAAATATGAGTGCTATGATAAGTTGTTGATATATTTACTTGATGCATAGGCGGAGAAATATGGGTGCTATGATAAGTTGTTGATAGATTTACTTGATGCATAGGGCGGAGAAATATGAGTGCTATGATCTTCGCGAAATAAGTAAATTCTAAGTTTACCTAAAAGCGTTTTTGTGTTCTATCACAGAAGAATAAGTATACGCCCCATATGTTTAACTCATTAACAATTTATCGCCTAATTTTGTTCAACAATAGAGAATATTACAAAAACCTCCGTCCTTCCCACTTTTCACGTCCCATTGTTCCGTTTTTCTCTCAATGGAATATTGTTGCGCTATTTTCTTATCATTACTTTAATGACGTCGTGCGTTTCTCTGACCAAATTTAACGTGCAGGACAATGTATTTGATATGAAGGGAAAAAAAACTGCTCTTGGTCTGCTTCTATTTTTTTCTACTTTTTATTTGGTTGTCGACTTCTATACACGGACTATTTTTTTTGTCGTTCGCCAGCTGAGGAAGTCCCTAGAGACTAGAAACTGAATTTTGCGTGTTAATCCATCTTTCCCTGACAGCCGTGTGCACAGGGGTCCCTTGCCGCACAGGCAGATAACTCCGACTTCGGAGGTACTCATATTTTTTTCCGTCCATGAGTAATTGACGTTGGACTAAATAATTATATTAGAAATGAGACTGATACTACAAGTTGCGCCTGTTAGTTTGCTTCTTCGTAATATAACCAGAGAGATTATTACAAAAGAGATCACAATGTGATTCGTAGGCTCATGCTGTCCACGTAGAACAGACGCTGGTAATATAGGAGAACAAATAGAGAAGCTCAATAAATAATAAATATCTACGGAATCTCATTGAACATTATCATTGATTAGTGATTTTAAAAATATGCACAAGCGGTTACGGATGAACAGCCAAGCGTGGGCGATAGTAATACGTTGTTCCGCATATTCTTTCTCTCACGGATATTTGGGGGGGGGGGGGGAATAGAGAGAAGAGAAGAGAAGAGAGAAGAAAACATAAAGTAGAAGACAATTTAAGAGGGAATCTAAAGCAGAATTGAAACAGAGAGCTGAAGAGACAGAATCTGCGGTGAGTCATGATCATCAATGCCAGCAAGCATGGAACTTGATAATGATGAAATTTTACAGAACGATTTTTGTAAATGCACAGACTGGTAGTAGCCAACGAATAATAGCTGATTGTTGAAACTAGGGTAGATAACGCAGCAAACACACCTTACAATGAGAGCAAAGAAGACAATAAGATTATGTTCTTGTTAACAGATCTTGTTCAGAAAAAAGTCAAACTTTAACAAATTGAAAGGTAAGCGTATCTTTCTTTATAAAAATAAGTTTATTTATTGATTGCTTTATGACTTTTATGAACAAATGAACCTGCTAAATTGATTCTATGTAGCAGGAACAAATGGGATTTATTCTGCGGAGAGCGCACTATGCACTGTCCTCTCTGCCATCATTGTTGTCGTTTTGAATAATACATTGTTGTAGTTATTCATTTTTTGAAGCGAATTATTCAAATAAACGAGGAAAATAACACGAACTATTTATAACACATATCTTGATAACAACACACTACACTGGGACAGCTTGTCAAACAAGGAAATAATTATGTCACACTTGTGACGGTACGTTTAAACAATCAGATAGTTCTGTCACATTTCTGAAGGTTGCTAAACAAACATTTCTGCCACATCTGTGAAGATTTACTAAACAATCAAACAATTCTGTTACATCTGTGAATACTTGCTAAACAATCAAACAGTTCTGTCACATCTGTGAAGACTTACTAAACAATCAAACATTTATGTCACATCTGTGAAGACTTACTAAACAAAAAAACAATTCAGTCACATTTGTGAAGACTTACTAAACAATCAAACAGTTCTGTCACATCTGTGAAGACTTACTAAACAATCAAACAGTTCTGTCACATCTGTGAAGACTTACTAAACAATCAAACATTTATGTCACATCTGTGAAGACTTACTAAACAAACAAACAATTCTGTCACATTTGTGAAGACTTACTAAACAATCAAACAGTTCTGTCACATCTGTGAAGACTTACTAAACAAACAAACAGTTCTGTCACATCTGTGAAGGTTTACTAAACAATCAAACAATTATGTCACATCTGTGAAGACTTACTAAACAATCAAACAATTATGTCACATCTGTGAAGACTTACTAAACAATCAAACAATTCTGTCACATTCTCACTTAAAATACAAGATGACTAGAAATCTAATAATGGCACTGGTAGACAGACATTAAGCTTCACCGTATTTAGACCATCTAATTTGTGAAGAATCTGACCACCACCATGTTGCTGGCTGTGTGGCACCTACCTCAACTTATTGGGACATTTACCTTTGTTTGTTTAGCAGTTCGGCCGACTAGGGAGCTAGGATTATATCCACAACTGCCTCATCGCTAAGGTAAGCCATCGCGATAACCACCAAGCTACTAGCGCTAACTGAGCTACTCTCAATTAAATACTTCCCCAGTACTTATTGTCTCAAGTGGACCAAGGATGGTAGGAGTTAAAAAAGAAAGTCGCAAGATACAAACCAAACCTCACCCTCCCCCCCCCTCTCCCCCCCCCCCCCAAAAAAAAAACAACACAAAAACTAAGTATAATTATCAAAATGGTAGAAGGGAGGTCAAAAAGTAATGCACACCAATTTTTTTCTCGGAAACTATTCGGGCAAAATGTGTGAAATTTTCACAGATGTAGCTGAAACAAACCTTGACACTACCTATTTTTCAACATAATCTCCGTCCAAGCGTATTGCCTTACGCCATAGCGAAACTAGGTCATGAATGCCTCGTTTGTACCAAGTTTTGTCCTGCTCGCGTAGCCATTTTTTAACTGCACGGATCACATCCTCATCATGTCAAAGTGTGTCCCACGCAGGAATTGTTTGAGTGGTCCAAACAGATGGAAATCTGAGGAGCCTGATCAGGGCTGTAAGGAGGATGGGGCAGTACAGTCCAACCAAATTTGTTGATTGCTTCCCGTGTTACCAGACTTGTGTGAGGGCGTGCATTGTCATGTTGAAGCAATAAATCTGCAGATGGCTTATTAGGCCGAACTCTGTGGAACCGATTTTTGAGTTTTGTCAGTGTATTGATGTAAGCTGTCGAGTTGATTGTCTCACCTCTTGTCATTACATCAACAAGAATCCCACCATCAATGTCCCAGAAGACAGTGATCATCACCTTTCCGGCTGATGGAGATGTTTTGAATTTTTTCTTTTTGTGACTGCGGATGATGCCATTCCATTGACTGCATTTTTGTTTCAGGCTCATAATAATGTGCCCACGTTTCGTCACCGGTAAAATTTTTGACAAAAACATTTCTCCTTCAACACCGAAACGCTCCAACAATTCAGAACAGAATGTTTCCTTTGAACTCTGTGATCATTTGTTAGGCACCGAGGAACCCATCGAGCGCAAATCTTTGAATATCCGAGAGTTTTAAAAAATTGCGATTGCACTTCCCTTGCTGACTGTAAGCTGTAATGCCAATTGCTGACTAGTGATACGCCTATCCTTACGAATAATGGCATCAGCCCGGTTTAAACATGTCTGTGCTGGTAGCCGAGGCAACACGTGCAGAACGCGGTAAATCATGCAGCTCCACTCGTACACTTTCTGCAGCTTTAATGCTCTGAACCCAGCGACTAACTGTGCTCCTATCGACTGCAGAACATTTGTACACTGCACACAGTCGTTTATGAATGTTTGCCACAGTTTCTTTTCCGCAACCAGAAATTCTATGACAATTCGCTGTTTGTAACGGACATTGTTGACAAGCTCCATTTTAACGGTTCATAGATTGCGTAATATTTATTAGAATGCTGTGCAATTTGGTGCACATAATTGGAACATGTCATATTCAAGTGTGCAAAATTTCATATTCCTATCTTTATTATTAGCGAGAAAAAAATTGGTGTGCATTACTTTTTGATCTCCCTACGTAGATCAACCGCATTTTTTCTTTAATACGAAAAATCTACAGGAATTACCATAATGTCAAATATAGAGAGTATAGGTTCCTGCCTTTTGAACTACCCTTTACCGTTGGGAGCCGCGATAGCTCAGTGGTTAGTGAACTGGACTACAAAGGACAAGAGGTAGGGTCCGATCCCAACCGCGGCTTCCAGGTTCACCTAGCCTTAATAGGTACCGGATTTTTTTCAGGGAAAGTAAAGCGGCACGGGGCCGACCACATTACACCAAAAATCATGTGCCGAAGGTCTGTAAAAATGTATGGTCACAAACACCATATTCCCTATACGCCACTTGCCGTGACGGGGGCACATTACTTTTTTTTAATACCCTTTACCGTTGGGCTCAACAAGAACTATAAATTGCATTCGAATTTATAAAATTAGCTTTTGTGTGTAATTTGCACATATTTCCCCTACACATATTTTATCTAAACATGTATACCATAAACAACGTAGCAATGAAAATAACCACATACACAATCGAATTTGATCACAAATAAATATGTTCGTATCCTTTCATGAATGTGGCAGACACAAACGTTATAGACACACGTTTATAGAGTGTCAATGTGTTGTGCTTAGATAGAACGTTAACCCATTGTACATGATGAATAATTGACATTTATATGTGGTTGCTAGCACAGGGTAGCGCCACCTGTTCCTTCGTCGTGTACACGGTGATTCCGTTCCTTCAACAGATGGCATGTGCAATGAAGGGGAATTAATTAGTTGATGCAATGAGTGTTGCGAAATAGCTTTCAATGATGTCATTTAACAAGCTGAAGTTTTCTGGCATGATTGAAAATGTTGATAGTGACTGAAGAGTTCTTGTAAAGAGATTGTTCACGCCACGCGGCATTGAGAGAACTGATAATATGGACTCAAGTGAGCCTATAGTACCGGCGACTGACATGCGCAATGAGCACGTCTTGAGTTTTGGTCAAAGACGGGATGTTAGACATCAAGGAGGTCTGCCAATGAGATGGAGTTTTGATACAGAGACAGTTTCAAGTACAACTTCAAACATGTTAGCACGGTAAGCTGCAAGGGACGAGGTAAGTGTATACATAAACAGATTGCTACAGGAATGAATGTACACACGCTTTGCCATCGACTTTGAAAGCAATTGTGCGCCTATAGGTTTGCAGGAATGTTGGACATCATTACCTTAGTTTTGTCTTATTCCAGTTATCACTATACTCAACGAGCATTGGAGTCTAGTGGCAGAGTGATTAGTGAACTCATTTCTGGACAGAAGGGTGTGGGTTAGATGAACCGAAGTGACATTTGAAATGGTCGCCTGTATCGCCGATTAAGGCTGCTCTGTAGTACACATTGTCAACATAGATCGTCGACGTGCTCTAGCGGGATCTGTGACATGTGTGGAGTGTATATGGGGAATTCCCAACTGCAGGGAAATTTATTTCAGTAACAGAACAAGATCCCTGACAAGGCTTAGGTGTTCAACCAACCTCTAAAAATGGGTACCATATTTTTATGGGAATTAAAGGCGGCCTGGCGTGATGCCAGCCACATCACTCAAAAATATGCAGCGGTAATGGAAGAATAGGGCACTAACAGCATAGTCCTCATACGCCTAGCAGGTCAGGGAAGGGAACAGCTCTTTATTTACACCGAGTACTCCCATCTCTTCCAGATAACACAAACACACAAAAATCTCAGCACGGAAAAGTAAGGACGAATCTCATCACGGAAAAGTAAGACAAATCTCAGCACAGAAAAGTAAGGACGAATCTCAGCACGGAAAAGTAAGGACGAATCTCATCACGGAAAAGTAAGGACGAATCTCATCACGGAAAAGTAAGGACAAATCTCAGCACGGAAAAGTAAGGACGAATCTCATCACGGAAAAGTAAGGACAAGTCTCAGCACGGAAAAGTAAGGACGAATCTCAGCACAGAAAAGTAAGGACGAATCTCAGCACGGAAAAGTAAGGACGAATCTCATCACGGAAAAGTAGGACGAATCTCATCACGGAAAAGTAAGGTTCGGTGAGGCCTACATTTCCCACTCCCCAAGAATAATTTTAAAATGCTAATTATTGTAACCAATGCGGATACTTGTTTCCTTCTAGTATTTTTTGTCCTAATTCAGCTCAGGGGAGGAACATAGAGTCCACTCATTTAGAGTTTCAGCTGCCAGAGTTTCTAAAATAGGAAACTCATTTGTGTTATTCTTCGATCAGACAAAGTGATCGAAATCAGTGAGTTTGAGAATAGCGCTCACTGGAAGACAAACCCGGTCATTCCAAACGTTCATCGGGTAGAATGCTGAGTGTGACAACAAGTAACAAGTGGACAACACAAATCAGAACGACGTTTCGGCACAAAGGCCTTCAACAGGAACAAACATTTATTATTTATTTTTATTACTTTTTTTTTATTACTTATTTTTTATTTCAAACACTAGTTTGTACGTAACATATGGACGTGAATCATGGACAATAGGACAACAGACAAGAAAATCACTGAAGTCTGTAGAAATGTGGTTTTACAGAAGAATGTTGAGAATACCATGGAAGCTATGAAGAAGAATGAAAATGTTCTGAAAGAGGTCAAAGCAAAAAGAGAGCTAATTTCCAATATTAGGAAGAAACAATCATCATTTTTGGCCATGTAATTAGAAGAGAGAAACTGGAGTATATTTTAACAACTGGAAAAAGTGAGGGACGAAGAGAAAGAGGGAAGCAAAGAGAGAAAATACCAGACAGCTTAAGAGAATGGCTTTGGCAGAAGGTCAACAACAGAAATGATAAATTACTGTCTAGATCGAAAGTTGTGGAGAGACATGATCACCTACGCCAATAGGCCCGGTACTTGATGATGATGAGTTTGTACGTGTGTTGTATGTTTCTTCCTGTTGAAGGCCTTTACGCCGAAACGTCGTTCTGATTTTTGTTGTCCACTTGTTACGTGAAGCTTTAACCATGCCATTTCTTTCTATTTTTATCATTTCTCCCCATTATTAGCTTCTCTGCAGCTTCGCATTTTGATGTATTATGTGCATTTCTTTGTCTTCACCCTACTTGTGACAGCACGTCAACATGAACGCTCAGCATAGAGATACATGTAACAACAATAAAAACTGACTTTAAGCCACACACCCAAGACTGTTTTTATTTAAGTGAGAAAAAGTTCCTGCAAACTTGTGTACTTTATCGGTTCTGAAATAGATACTTTACAACTAATTAAAAATCAGAGTTGTCGTTAGTTTACATTCTCATGTTACTGTTCTTGACAGTGTTAATACAAATGTAAGAGCTTCAAAGGTCCGGTATTTCAGGATTTTCTTGCTTGATTGCTAAAAGTGAGAAAGTTTTTGTAAATTTGTTCTTAAAAAATAAACAATTGTACAAACTTAAACTTGAACAAAATTAACCATCACAAAAAGGCCATTCAAGCCGAGTGTTACCACAAAAGTAAATATGTTCATATCCGTTCATGAACGTGTCAGACACCAACACTATCGGCGTATGTTTATATAGTGCGAATGTTTTGTTTTCAGATACGCTTATTTGGAAGTGTAACAAATTGGATATTGATGAAGCCTCTTATTTGATGTGTACCAAGTTGATATTTATTATCAAATCTTGCGCTGTGGAAGGATGTTTGCTCGCAGTTCTCTGCTAATTCGATACGCAAAATCTTCGCATATGTAGACCAGCAGACTCTAGCCCGTGAGCTCGTCTTTGTTGACAATCTGGCACTAATATCACCAACACAAGCAAGAACTTTATCATTTGAATCAATCCAATGACACATGCAAAGATAACAATATGTAATTTATAACAAGAAAATAAAAAGCAGAAATCGTGACTGGACTGACACGAGAAAAATAATGTGTTAGCTTCAATTGAAAACATTGAAAGATTTAAAGTATTTAGCAACTTGAGCATTACTAAATAGACAAATTAACATTGCAATAGAGAACAGACGCAGCAAAGCAAACACGATTATTGAGAAATTAACATTGAGTGTAAAACATACGTGATGATTTATACAACCAATATATGTATAACTCAACACATTCCAAATGGCCTATAGTACTTCCACTATCAAACATGGATATTAGCAGCTCAAAGTATATAGGATATCATAGCAGCGATATTATATATCTTAGATGAATAGTAGATGATGTGCTGTGTAATCATATGGGATTACGCTGGCACGGGCGGTTGAGCAATTATGGATTTTAATTCGTTTGCAGTGAGACCGGGGCCTTCAATAACCAAATAACCAAATAACCAAATCATATAGGAAGACCAAATCATAACCCAAGATGTACGTAGAAGAGTTAATGTTGGTTGCACTGCATGTGAGGCACACACGGAAATATGAAATGTAAATATCAATTTTATGAATGCGCTGAATATAGTAAATTTATAATATTTTAAATATAAATGGTGAAGTTATTGTAAGGTATAACTTCGAGATTCCACAAGTACAGGCAGACAATATCTAGCATCACAGACAACACGGCTACTAGCAGACAGTATTTAGCATCATGGGCAACACATCTACCAGCAGACAATATCTAGCATCATAGACAACACGGCTACCAGCAGACAATATCTAGCATCATAGACAACACGGCTACCAGCAGACAATATCTAGCATCATGGACAACACGGCTACTAGCAGACAGTATCTAGCATCATGGACAACACATCTACCAGCAGACAATATCTAGCATCATGGACAACACATCTACCAGCAGACAGTATCCAGCATCATTGACAACACATCTACCAGCAGACAATATCTAGCATCATGGACAACACATCTACCAGCAGACAGTATCCAGCATCATTGACAACACATCTACCAGCAGACAATATTTAGCATCATGGACAACACGGCTACCAGAAGACAATATCTAGTATCATTGACAACACATCTACCAGCAGACAATATCTAGCATCATTGACAAGACATCTACCAGCAGACAATATCTAGCATCTTTGACAACACATCTACCAGCAGACAATATCTAGCATCATTGACAACACATCTACCAGCAGACAATATCTAGCATCATTGACAACACGGCTACCAGCAGACAATATCTAGCATCATTGACAACACATCTACCAGCAGACAATATCTAGCATCTTTGACAACACATCTACCAGCAGACAATATCTAGCATTTTTGACAACACATCTACCACCAGACAATATCTAGCACCATTGACAATACATCTACCACCAGACAATATCAAGCATCATGGGCAACACGGCTACCACCAGACAATATCTAACATCATGGACAACACGATTATCAGCAGACAGTATCTAGCATCATTGATAACACATCTACCAGCAGACAATATCTAACATTATGGACAACACATCTACCAGCAGACAGTATCTAGCATCATGGACAACACATCTACCAGCAGACAATATCTAGCATTTTTGACAACACATCTACCAGCAGACAATATCTAGCACCATTGACAATACATCTACCACCAGACAATATCTAGCATCATTAACAACACATCTACCAGCAGACAATATCTAACATTATGGACAACACATCTACCACCAGACAATAACAAGCATCTTTGACAACACATCTACCAGCAGACAATATCTAACATCGTGGACAACACGATTATCAGCAGACAGTATCTAGCATCATTGACAACACATCTACCAGCAAACAATATCTAGCATCATGGACAACACGGCTACCAGAAGACAATATCTAGCATCATGGACAACACATCTACCAGCAGACAATATCTAGCATCATAGACAACACGGTTATCAGCAGACAGTATCTAGCATCATTGACAACACATCTACCAGCAGACAATATCTAGCATCATTGACAAGACATCTACCAGCAGACAATATCTAGTATCATTGACAACACATCTACCAGCAGACAATATCTAGCATCTTTGACAACACATCTACCAGCAGACAATAGCTAGCATCATAGACAACACGGTTATCAGCAGACAGTATCTAGCATCATTGACAACACATCTACCAGCAGACAGTATCTAGCATCATTGACAACACATCTACCAGCAGACAATATCTAGCATCATTGACAAGACATCTACCAGCAGACAATATCTAGCATCATTGACAACACATCTACCAGCAGACAATATCTAGCATCATTGACAAGACATCTACCAGCAGACAATATCTAGCATCATTGACAAGACATCTACCAGCAGACAATATCTAGCATCATTGACAAGACATCTACCAGCAGACAATATCTAGCATCTTTGACAACACATCTACCAGCAGACAATATCTAGCATCATTGACAACACATCTACCAGAAGACAATATCTAGCATCATTGACAAGACATCTACCAGCAGACAATATCTAGCATCATTGACAAGACATCTACCAGCAGACAATATCTAGCATCTTGGACAAGACATCTACCAGCAGACAATATCTAGCATCATTGACAAGACATCTACCAGCAGACAATATCTAGCATCTTGGACAAGACATCTACCAGCAGACAATATCTAGCATCTTGGACAAGACATCTACCAGCAGACAATATCTAGCATCATTGACAAGACATCTACCAGCAGACAATATCTAGCATCATTGACAACACGACTACTAGTAAACATCATCTCGCATAAGCAATAAGAAACAAGAATAAAGGAGGAATGAATGCGCCCCATTAGTGATGTATCAGCGAGTTACAAAACTTCACACATTTTACAATACACGGAACACACGTAAACTTCACACACACACACAGACACACACGCACACATATTACGATACATAGAACACACTACAAACTTTACACACACATTACGATACATGGAACACACCGCAAACTTCACTAATACTCCATATTCCATCTTAAGTGAAAAACAAAAGGTTGTATCGCTGAGCTATTGTAAAGCTACAGTATGAAGTAAAAGAGAAAGGTTCCCTCCATGCTTTGCTACGCGTATGGGGAATATGGTGTTAGTGACCATATTTTCAATGAACACGGTATATTTTGGTTATGTGGTCGGTATCAGCCAGGCCGCCTTTACTGCTCATAAAAATCTCTGGTACCCATTTTTAGCGGTTGGGTTAACCTAGGAGTCTTGTCGATCAAAGAAAAAACTGCCAATTCTGTGGATAGGAAGCGAAGGACCAACTACTCAGCCACCGAGGCTCCCATTGGCAATAGGTAGATAAAGGTCATGGTCAAGTATGAGACTTGAATCAGCGTCTTAGCACGCGAGTTTCCACCCATATGTGCTCGGCCGAATATCCAGAAGCGTTCGAAGACTTCTGGATAGTGTCGCTTCAAGCATCGAAACTCACAATGCTAGGCGGCATTACTCACCATCCCAGAGTACTTCCCTGGTACCCATTTCTGCCAGCGTTTGAAGCGACCGCGAGGGAATTTTTTCCCAACCACGAGTACAACTCACACTGTAGGAATCGAACACGAAAAAGGTAAAATGTTAAAAAGTAATGGTGTTTCTTATCATTACTGCCTTTGGTTAGTAGAATGTGGAAGGCCAATGCTTCTTGTAGCCATACACTTCTGTAATAGCTCGGCCCAGTTTTCTCTCTCGACATGCATTTTAATTTCCATATCACAGACCAGATAATTACCAGTTGTTGTCAGCTGTTTGTAAAAATATCTGGACATCCAACATTCTCAGTAAACGAACAAAACTTAGATTGCTCAACGCTTGTCTGTTACCAGTGCTGTGCTCAACTCTTGTCTGTTACCAGTGCTGTGCTCAACTCTTGTCTGTTACCAGTGCTGTGCTCAACTATTGTCTGTTACCAGTGATGTGCTCAACTCTTGTCTGTTACCAGTGCTGTGCTCAACTCTTGTCTGTTACCAGTGCTGTGCTCAACTCTTGTCTGTTACCAGTGCTGTGCTCAACTATTGTCTGTTAACAGTGCTGTGCTCAACTCTTGTCTGTTACCAGTGCTGTGCTCAACTCTTGTCTGTTACCAGTGATGTGCTCAACTCTTGTCTGTTACCAGTGATGTGCTCAACTATTGTCTGTTACCAGTGATGTGCTCAACTATTGTCTGTTACCAGTGCTGTGCTCAACTCTTGTCTGTTACCAGTGATGTGCTCAACTCTTGTCTGTTACCAGTGATGTGCTCAACTCTTGTCTGTTACCAGTGATGATATATGGATCAGGAAGTTGGAAATCCACCAAGATTTTATTTATGAAATTTGGTGTCTTTGAAAACAAATGTCTTTGTTGGATCTCAAACATAAGCTGGAAAGAAACCATTTCAAACGAATTGATCATCATCATCATCATGTGCCATACCGGTTGGCGTAGGCGATCATGTCCCTCCACAATCTTCTATCCACAGTGCATCGTATCAGTTCTGTTGTTGACTGTTTTCCATGCCATGTCATCAAACATCAACTCATTAATAAAACACGACAACCTGATAGTAATGGGATAAATAAATTCATTACTGTTTCAAATCTCTTATATAATTATTAAGTTGCTCTCAGGTGAACAGAATTATAAGATTACCAAGAAAGCGAACCACGAAGAAAACGACGTATTTTTTGTTGTAAAGTTTTTGTTTTTTATTGCTTAGTTTTTTTTCTTCTCCTTCTGGTTGTGCATAATTTATGCATGCTGATCACGTGATTATCTATTACCATAAATAGTTTGAATAGTTATGCAGGCATAATTTATATTACGTCTGTGACGCCAGAATACTGTTGAGAATGCCGCGGAGAGCTGAAAATAAAAACGAGAATGTTCTAAAAGAGAACCTAAAAGCCATCAAAAAGAGGCTAAATAAAACGTAAAGCCTGTTACCAATACTTTGAGGAAGCATCATTATTTTTGGAGACGACTAATATGTTGGCTAAGAAAGCAGCACGTTTAATCAATGCAGGACATGAACAATCAGTAGACGGACAATTCGATGCTTGCTGGAACGGGCGGCAGGAAGGATACGGGAATGCACCGACTGCGATGACGCCAGTACGAAATAAAGACTAAAGTAATTATTTTTGGTCATGTATCATCATCATCGTGTGCCATTCCGGTTGGCGTAGGCGGTCATGTTCTTCCACAATCTTCTATCTACAGTGCATCTTATCAGTTCTGTTGTTCTTATTTTCCATGCCATGACACCAAGCTGTCCAGTATTTTCTCTCTTTGTAGTCTGCGATCTCTCTTTCCTTTTATTTTGCCAGTTGTAACCAAGTATTCCAACTGATGTGCCCGAAAAATTGTTATTGTTTTTTTTCTGTTGTTTTTTAGGAGCTCTCATTTAGTGTTGGCCTCTGAGAATTTCCTCATTGGTCATGTATAGATGTTTATAAAAGAGAAACGAGACTTTTTAATAAAAAACTAGCGGAGATAACCATAAATAGATCCACAAAAGGAAATGTTAAATCACCGTCTAATATATTCATGTATGGTCACGTGGTAGATGTACAACGGAAGTGATGTGCAGAATGCATCAAGCAAATACTTCATTTCAGAGAATGAAAAATTATTACACAACCATCTTTTGATATACAGACAAGTTCTTCGGAGAAGAGAACAACAATAAAGAGAACAACAATAAACAGAACAGTGAAGAGAATCGTTGGAAATTACAGGAATGTAGATTTACAAAAGATTATTGAGAATGGACAGCTAAAGAGAGAAATAATGACTTTTAAAGTAAAGAAATCTTATTTCCTACATCAGGTGGAAATTATCATACGATTTTGTTTAGCCATATACTGAGATGGGAATTGCTGAAGGAATTTGTGATGAATGGAAATACTGTGAGATTAATAAATAGAGGGAATCAAAAATAGCAGGCTGCTTAAGGGCAATGTAGAATATCAGGAATAGAAATGACAAACAATTTTAGAAATAGAAAGATGCGGAGAGACGGGATCGAATAAGCCATTAGGACATAGGTTGAGGATGATGAATGGGTAGAAGAAAGCTGGAACATACTGTGAAGAGAAAAAAAATCAAAGAAAGACAAGATAGGAGAAACGTAGCAAATAAGTTAAAAGAATGAAACAGGAAATTGAAACGATCAGCAGCTATAGAAACTGAAAATTGGGATCACCTGCTGCAAGTATAAGACTTGATGATAACGATAATAATGTACTTTTACATTAATTAGTGCTGCGTACTGAAAGTATCATTATAGTAGTAGATTTGGTGTTTGATGAAAGTAACGGTAATAAGAATTATTCGCGATAAAGAAAGATCGCGAAGGTGATGTGACAAATAACAAAAGGAAGGAAAAAAAAACACTACAGATTATAAATTCACACTGGAAGTCATGAAACAAAGCATCGCAAAAATAAATCAACAATGTTGTTTTAAACTTTATAACGAAACAAATATTAACAAAAATTTATGTTTTAGCGATCATAAAATCAGCGCCTTGAACGGTGCACAACGTCCTCTATTGAACATTTAAAGTAGAAAAACAAAAACATGAAATTCCTCCTTACCTGGAACAGAATTTCATGAGAAATTGCTTGACCTCTTGGGTTACAATGAGTAGATAACTAACTTTGCTTATCGATTCTTCTCAGATATATCTTCTCTTTGGCTTATTATCTAATCTATGAGAATAATTGAAGTGAACGTGTGACACCCAGTTTTTATACCTGCTCTTTTTCTCCTGACAGTCTCACCTCCCGTCGTTATGCCAGCCAGCTCTTGTATCGACTGAAGCTCATGAGGTTGGCAGCTTCAATCAACTGCTAGCTGTGCAGCATAAAGCTTTAAATATTCATAAGCCGACATCAATGTCGTTCCTATAACGATTAAAGGACTATGGATTTTTGTGGTTAAAGAATAATCCAACAGAGTAGCAGAAGGTCTATCTATTATATATAGAAAACAATTATTAAAGTAAGTCATTAAAATATATCATGCTTCAATAGAAACTTCAGTGGCTGAGTGGTTAGTGTGTAGGTCTACAGATCACGAGGGTCTGAGTTAAGTTCTACAAATGAGCGAATCAATTCAGAGGAAGAGGTATGTTTACAACACTCGGGGAAAAAATGACAAATAATCAATAACGGAGAAAAAAAAACAAAGGAAAATATATGGCCCGAAGCAGGATTGAACCCGTACTCCTTGACACAGCGCCTTGCCACGAAAAGCCAAACGCTAGGGAACACTGTCAACTCGGCTAACTATAAAATTAGCAATCATTGGCGATGTCTTTCACGCTGGTGTTTTCATGCCTATAGCATAGGGCTGCGATCACAGCTCGAGAATAAATTGTGTATCTGTATTTTTCATATTAATACAAGTATCTACCGGATAGGGTAGGGCTGAACACTTGCGTTGCAGACAAACATTTAGAACGAAACAGCACGAATAGTAGTTTCCAAGTTCTTAATAGGAAAAATACAGATACACAATTTATTTTCGAGCTGTGATCGCAGCCCTATGCTATAGTCGTGAGAACACCTGCGAGAAAGATAGCGCCAATGATGGTTAATTTTATAGTTAGCCGAGTTAGCAGTGTTCCCTAGCGTTTGGCTTTTCGTGGCAAGGCGTTGTGCCAAGGAGTACGGGTTCGATCCTTCTTCGGACCATATATTGTTCTTTGTTTTTTTTTCTGTTGTTTATTTGTTTTGTTTTTTTCCGAGTGCTGCAAACATACCTCTTCCCCAGAATTTATTCACTGATTATAGCCTCGGAAGTTTCCCTCTGTAATAATATTCATTTATTATTATTTACCTTCAATTCTACTAATGTGGCCATTTTTTCCCGGGGCCAATACTGTTTCGACGTTCACTCTGCCTCTAAAAAATGGTACCAGTAATGACCAGTTTACTGTAACGTCTAGAGTAAGAGCGAGGTGTGTACTGTCACCACTCACTGTTAATTACCCACATCTACAGCATAAACAAAGATAGATGCCAAGCGCACTAAATGGAAATAATCTCTATTAACTACATTTTACATATGATCAGGCCTTTGATGGCAGAAAAACACATGAGATATTTGCAACAGTGCCTCATGCCCATGAATCGTAAGTGTAAAACAAACAATATTGAAATAAACAAATAGAAAAAAATAAGTCATTCAATATGAAAATAGAAGCAAAGTGAAATATATCAACAGCCCACTCTGATACACGGGTATCAGAGTTTAAGTGTCGTGGGGAAAAAAAACATTCTACTAACATGATAACGGCTAAAGAAATGAACATTCGGTGCAGTAAGGCAAATTAAGTATTGGGACAGTTAGCCCGTCTCTTAAAACAGACAAGAATGTTAGTCTCGCAGATATGGAATGTTCGAGAACGGCTATAGGAGTGGGCAGAAGAGTCAACATCGAAATTGAGGATTTAGGAGATGGAGTTGGTGTAGACACAATTTAGATCTACATACAAAGGCAACAAATAATTTGTCCTGGAGAGAATGCGTTATGGTGTCGTAACTCACAACGCGTATCACACTACGCGTATCACACTACGCGTGTCACACAAGGCGTATCACACAAGGCGTATTACACAACGCGTATCACACAACGCGTATCATCCAATGCGTATCATACAACGCGTATCACACAAGGCATACCGCACAACGCGTAATCACACAAGGAGCATCACGCAAGGTGTATCACACAAGGCGTATCACACATAGCGTATCGCACAACGCGTATCACACATAGCGTACCGCACGACGCGTATCACACAAGGCATACCGCACAACGCGTAATCACTCAAGGAGCACCACACAAGGTGTATCACACAAGGCGCATCACACAATGCGTATCACACAAGGCGTATCACACAAGGCGTATCACACAAGGCGTATTACACAAGGCATATCACACAAGGCGTATCACACAATGCGTATCACACAAGGCATATCACACAACGCGTATCACACAAGGCGTATCACACAAGGCGTATCACACAAGGCGTATTACACAACGCGTATCACACATCGCGTATCATACAAGGAGTATCCCACGAAGCGTATCACACAACGCATATTTCACAAGGCGTATCATCCAACGAGTATCATACAACGCGTATCACACAAGGCATACCGCACAACGCGTATCACACAACGCGATTCACACAAGGCGTGTCACAGAAGGTGTATCACACAAGGCATATCACACAACGTGTAACACACAAGGCATATCACACAACGCGTATCACACAAGTTGTATCACACAAGGCGTATCACACAACGCGTATCACACAAGGCGTATCACACAAGATGTATCACACAAGGCGTATCACACAAGGCATATCACACAACGCGTAACACACAAGGCATATCACACAACGCGTATCACACAAGTTGTATCACACAAGGCGTATCACACAACGCGTATCACACAAGGCGTATCACACAAGATGTATCACACAAGGCGTATCACACAAGGTGTATCGCACAAGGCGTATCACACAATGCGTATCACACAAGGTGTATCACACAAGGTGTATCACACAAAGCGTATCACACAACGCGTATCACACAACGCGTATCACACAAGGTGTATCACACAATGCGTATCACACAAGGTGTATCACACTAGGCGTATCACACAAGGCGTATCACACAACGCGTATCACACAAGGCGTATCACACACGGCATATCACACAACGCGTACCACACAAGGTGTATCACACAAGGCGTATCACACAACGCGTATCACACAAGGTGTATCACACAAGGCATATCACACAACGCGTATCACACAAGGTGTATCACACAAGGTGTATCACACAACGCGTATCACATAAGGTGTATCACACAACGCGTATCACACAAGGTGTATCATACAATGTGTATCACACAATGCGTATCACACAAGGTGTATTACACAACGCGTATCACACAACGCGTATCATACAAGGAGTATCACACGAAGCGTATCACACAACGCGTATCATACAACGCGTATCACACAAGGCATACCGCACAACGCGCAATCACACAAGGAGCATCACACAAGGTGTATCACACAAGGCGTATCACACATAGCGTACCGCACAACGCGTATCACACAAGGCATACCGCACACCGCGTAATCACACAAGGAGCACCACACAAGGTGTATCGCACAAGGCGTATCACACAACGCGTATCACACAAGGCGTATCACACAAGGCGTATCAAACAACGCGTATCACACAAGGTGTATCACACAAGGCGTATCACACAACGCGTATCACACAAGGCGTATCACACAACGCGTATAACACAAGGCGTATCACACAACGCGTAACACACAAGGCGTATCACACAAGGCGTATCACACAAGGCATATCACACAACGCGTATCACACAAGGCGTATCACACAAGGTGTATCACACAAGGCGTATCACACAACGCGTATCACAAAAGGTGTATCACACAAGGCGTATCACACAACGCGTATCACACAAGGTGTATCATACAAGGCGTATCACACAACGCGTATCACACAAGGTGTATCACACAAGGTGTATCACACAAGGCGTATCACACAACGCGTATCACACAAGGCGTATCACACAAGGTGTATCACACAAGGCGTATCACACAACGCGTATCACACAAGGTGTATAACACAAGGCGTATCACACAAGGCGTATCACACAAGGCGTATCACACAACGCGTATCACACAACGCGTATCACACAAGGTGCATCACACAAGGTGTATCACACATGGTGTATCACACAAGGAGTACGCAAAAATCAGAGAAGGGCATAAAGCTCGAAGCAAACTCAGTCTACGTTATAGCGGCAGCATGAAAACATTGAACAAAAACATCGTGCCAATACTTGAGGCTGATGGTACAAGAACCATGACTTTGTATCTCCATGGACCGTCATCAACATGACAAATATGTTTTGTTTCGGTTTCCACCTAAAATATTCATTTAGTTTCTTATTTCAGTTAATGATATAAATATAAGTATTGGTTTCCTACCATTAAATAAATAGGAATATTAGTTTACTCTTTGATTTTCCTTTAATATAAATTGATACGTGCATTCATCAACACCATGTGCCATACTAATCACTAACATAGAATTATGAAAATGTACCAATCAAATACCAGTGGATAAAGAGATACAGCGAAGACGATGGCGCTGGATAGGACACAAAATGCGGAAGCCAGCTGAGAGTATTACACAACAGGCCCTTTTTTGGAATCCCCAGATAATACCATCAAAATATATCATATATATATATTCACACACACATGTAAATACATATTCATCTGTATTCAAGAAGAGATAGAGGGAAGCAAAGAGAAAAGATACCAGACAGCTTAAGAGAATGACTTGGCAGAAGGTCAATAACAAAATGATAAACAACTGTCGAGATCGAAAGTTGTGGAGAGTCATGATCACCCACGCCAGCAGGCTTGGTACTTGATGATTATGATATGTATAGTAAAATCAGCAGTTTGAAATAGGCACAACAGCAAATATTAAGAAAAATGCACGGACCAATCAGCCGTTTTAATATCAATTAAATTCTTTTAAACTTAATTTTGGATATTTGTGACAGCTGCTGAACAGCTGCCACCTAATAGTGACCTATTAAATATTCGCCTCTTAACACTAGAAAGCTCCGCTCTTCAGTGTTGGTGTTCATGGTTAGTTCAACGTCGATATAATAAAAAATGGATTATGTGAGGGTCGGCACGTGACACACTGGAACAATATGCTACATTTTAACTACACAAGCTATGTAGTAGAGCGCTGACTATCATCATCATCATCATCAAGTACCGGGCCTACTGGTGTAGGTGATCATGTCTCTCCACAACTTTCGATCTCGGCAGCTATTTATCATTTCTATTGTTGACCTTCTGCCAAGCCATTCTCTTAAGCTGTCTGGTATCTTTTCTCTTTGCTTCCCTCTATCTCTTCGTCCCTCAATTTTTCCAGTTGTTACAATATATTCCAGCTGTTCTCTTCTCATTACATGGCCAAAAAATGATGATTGTTTCTTCCTAATATTGGAAATTAGCTCTCTTTTTGCTTTGACCTCTCTCAGAACATTTACATTACTCTTCTTAGATGTCCATGGTATTCTCAACATTCCTCTGTAAAAATGAATCGCGCTGACTATATGCAGACCTAATTGATTTAATTTATCAAACTAATACTAGGGCTGTTGGGTCACTGAGTCAACATAGTACGATGGTATCAATCTCAATGAAGATTGCCACTATTGTTTGTTGAGAAATGAAACAAAAATGGTATGATTACAGCTTTACGTAAGTAAAGGACAACACGGAATTGAGCGGCGTTGCGGCTCATTACGCCTTCAGTAGGAGCAAATGCATCAAAATGAGAAGTTACAGTAAAGCTGCCAGCCCTAAGTCTGTTTCACTGCCACCCATAGTGCAGCTATTATTATCTTTGATATAACGAGTAATTCCTGACATCAAGTTTCGTGAATGTTGAGAACGCCATATCGTACATGAAGACTTCACCAAAGGAGCATGCTCTGGTAAAACAAAGGCAGGGGAGAAGATGTCTTAAAATATCCGTATATGAGTATCATGTAGTCCTATCAAACAATACACACCATAAGTTGCATAAGATATCTTTCATTTTCTTAAATGCTATTTTGGCCTGAGCTATTCAGCTTTTTTTTTATGTGGTGCATCTTCCATCTGATGTTATTATTGTGCCCAAGTATTTGACGCGTTGCACTTGTTTCAGATTTGTCTTGTTTATTTTTATGCTGGGGTTAAGGCAAAGAAATGCAAATGAATGCATAAAAATGCGAAGCTGCAGTAAAGCTGAATTCGAGGAAAAATTGAAAAAAAAAAAAATTAAAAAATGGTATGTTAGAAGCTTTACGTGATTAATAGACGACACAGATTCGAACGACGTTTCGGCCAATAGGCCTTCAGCAGGAACAAACAAACAACATACACACACAGATATGTGAATAAATAAAACTAATCCTACATAGCTAACTAGTAATGAAACATCAAAAACAAAATAATCGAAATATGTTGACTTCCCTGTGTGTCGTGGACAGTGGTCAGGCTATGAAAGGAATTTCTCACGGGTGTAGCTGTAATTTATACCCTGTGGTCAGTGGTGAAGGGTTCTAAAAATACACGAGTGGGGGGGGGGATGCTATCTAGGTACGTCGACTACAAAGGCACAGGCAATATCTGAAAGTATCTAAGGGCCCATAAATACATGTATACACACATACAGATGCGTGTATACATATGTACACGTGCAAGAAGAAGTGCACATACTAATACATATCAACATACACATACAAATACACACACATACATGTGTATGCATACAAGCAAGAGCACATATACATGCATGTATATGCGTATACATATATATACCAATACCCGTGCCTATGGACACATACATGCATGTGCACGTCCATACGGGGACAATCGTATGTGTGGAAGGGTTCAAACCGGGGTCAGTGTGCAAACTCGAAGGAGAAAGAATAGAACAGTGGAATGACAGGTACTCAAAAGGCGGAAAGAGTGAGATGTATGAGGGTGTGGTGCAATAAAAACATATGAGGGCTAAGTAGCGCAGAAAAAAGGTATATAGGAGAACACCGAAGTGCCTCAACGGGGACTAGTGGAGAAGAACTAAGAATAGCGTGGCATAGTAGATAGACTAAAGAGCCACCACATGGGTGGTAGAGAGGGCTATGCAAGAGGGGAGGAGCAGCCGAAAGGAAACTATGTGTATGAGTGTGATACATTCATGCCTCGTGGAGTCAGCGAACCATACTGGACTATGAGGCGATTTTCCAAAGTATAGCGGCTGCGGTCGCCAGAGTGACAGAGGACAATACCAGTGACACGGATGTCGTCTTTGCCCTTGTGATCTGGGGAGTTGAAATGGGAAGACACTGGAGTGCCAGTATTCTGTTGGACATCACGTAGATGTTCACAAAATCTTTCCGCTAATCTTCTACCAGACTCGCCTATATAGGTCATGTGGCATCGTTGGCATATAATGGCATAAATGATGTTGCGGGACACACATGTGAAGCCACGTGGTCTTGGGAAACCATCTTTCTACATGCTCCCCAAAATTCACAAAATCGACAATCCAGGACGCCCCATCGTGTCAGCGTGTGCTTGCCCGACTGAACACATATCTGACTATCTAGACAGTGTCTTCCAGCCTATGGTCGTTAGTCTTCCCTCATATGTCAAGGACACTAACCATGCATTGAGTATCTTCTCTTCCATCTCTCTCTCCCGAGGTCGCTCATACCGACTTTTTACCCTTGATGTTTGCTCTCTCTACACCTCTATTCCTAACTCCGACGGCCTCCTGGCTCTACGTTTCTTTCTTGACCAGAGACAACACCCCTCTGTTGATACTGCAACTCTTCTCCGCCTCACTGAGCTTGTACTCAACCTCAACACCTTTGAGTTTAATGGTAACTTCTATGACCAGGTCAGTGGAGTAGCCATGGGCACCAAGATGGGCCCTAGCTATGCTTGCCTATTCATGGGTTACCTGGAGTACCAAATTCTCAATTCTTATCAAGGTCCTCTCACCATCATATACCTTCGGTACATTGATGACTGCTTCGGACTTACTGATCTACCTGAGGATGACCTCTCCAGGTTTATCGACCACATTAGTGGCTATCACAAAGCTATCAAGATCACATCTTGTATATCCACTTCCTCTGTCACCTTCCTAGATCTTATTGTTTCTTTCGGTACTTCTGGCCTCCACACCTCGGTTTTCTATAAACCCACAGACGCCCACTGCTACCTTCTCTATACTTCATCCCATTCACCTTCTTGTCGCGACTCTATTCCATTCTCACAGTTATTGCGTCTCCGTCGCATCTGCCAGGATGACCAAGATTTCCTCCGACAGGCTCACCTCATGTTAGGTTTCTTCAGCCGCCGGCTTTATCCAGACTCGATCCTCCAGTCTGCCCTCAAGCGGGTCCTCCTTATCTCTCGTCCCGAGGCACTCACCCCTTCCAACCGCCCCCCTTCTGAGAGAACTATACTCACCCTCACATATCATCCTCACAACTTAGCAGCTGTGAGGATACTCAACCGCTACCGTTCCATTCTCCTCTCTGATCCCACTACCCGTCTACTTTTTAGTGATCCCCCGATGATCGCCTTCAAGCGCGACAGGAATTTGGGTGACATTCTGGTTAGGAGCCGTCTCCCTCGCTCCGACCCTCAACACTTCGGTACGGCCCCTTGTGGTCGTAACTGTATCACCTGTGCCTATGTGCTCCCTACTGACTCGGTCTTATTCCCCAATGGACGGTTCGAGATCAAGCATGGCTTCACATGTGTGTCCCGCAACATCATTTATGCCATTATATGCCAACGATGCCACATGACCTATATAGGCGAGTCTGGTAGAAGATTAGCGGAAAGATTTTGTGAACATCTACGTGATGTCCAACAGAATACTGGCACTCCAGTGTCTTCCCATTTCAACTCCCCAGATCACAAGGGCAAAGACGACATCCGTGTCACTGGTATTGTCCTCTGTCACTCTGGCGACCGCAGCCGCTATACTTTGGAAAATCGCCTCATAGTCCAGTATGGTTCGCTGACCCCACGAGGCATGAATGTATCACACTCATACACATAGTTTCCTTTCGGCTGCTCCTCCCCTCTTGCATAGCCCTCTCTACCACCCATGTGGTGGCTCTTTAGTCTATCTACTATGCCACGCTATTCTTAGTTCTTCTCCACTAGTCCCCGTTGAGGCACTTCGGTGTTCTCCTATATACCTTTTTTCTGCGCTACTTAGCCCTCATATGTTTTTATTGCACCACACCCTCATACATCTCACTCTTTCCGCCTTTTGAGTACCTGTCATTCCACTGTTCTATTCTTTCTCCTTCGAGTTTGCACACTGACCCCGGTTTGAACCCTTCCACACATACGATTGTCCCCGTATGGACGTGCACATGCATGTATGTGTCCATAGGCACGGGTATTGGTATATATATGTATACGCATATACATGCATGTATATGTGCTCTTGCTTGTATGCATACACATGTATGTGTGTGTATTTGTATGTGTATGTTGATATGTATTAGTATGTGCACTTCTTCTTGCACGTGTACATATGTATACACGCATCTGTATGTGTGTATACATGTATTTATGGGCCCTTAGATACTTTCAGATATTGCCTGTGCCTTTGTAGTCGACGTACCTAGATAGTGTTCCCACCACTCGTGTATTTTTAGAACCCTTCACCACTGACCACAGGGTATAAATTACAGCTACACCCGTGAGAAATTCCTTTCATAGCCTGACCACTGTCCACGACACACAGGGAAGTCAACATATTTCGATTATTTTGTTTTTGATGTTTCATTACTAGTTAGCTATGTAGGATTAGTTTTATTTATTCACATATCTGTGTGTGTATGTTGTTTGTTTGTTCCTGCTGAAGGCCTATTGGCCGAAACGTCGTTCGAATCTGTGTCGTCTATTAATCACGTAAAGCTTCTAACATACCATTTTTTAATTTTTTTTTTTTTTTTCAATTTTTCCTTATTTTTATGCTGCATGATGGTGATGATTGTTTCTTCGATATAACCATTACTTCAGTTTTCTTGCTATTCAGACTGAGACCTTTCTTGTTGCTTTCTTTTACTATTATGTCTATCATTTCTAGTAGTTCGTTCTCTGTCTCTGCTATTAAGACTGTGTCATCCGCATATCGCAAATTATTTATGTTGTGACCGTTCACTTCAATTTCTTTTTTGTCTACTATTGATCTCATAATATGTTCGCTATAAAGTGAACACAAATCCGGTGACAGAACACAGCCTTGTCTGACTCCTTGTTGTATATATTGGAATTGTCCTGTTTGGTTGTTAATTCGTATAGCTGCTGTTTGTTGCCAGTACATGTTTTTTATGATTCACAGATCCTTGCCATCAATGTTTAATTTCTCCAGCATATTTATTATTTCCACATGCTTTACCTTGTCAAATGCTTTTGTGTAGTCTATAAAGCACATATATAGATCTTTCTTTACCTCTATAGATCTTTCTATCAGTGTTCTTAAGATGTATATTGCATTATTGGTGCCCTTTCCTTCCACAAATCCACATTGTTCCTCACTTATTTCTGGTTTTATTTTGTCCTTACACGTCTCATAATTATTCTTAGTAATATTTTAGTCATATGGCTCATGAGACTAATAGTGCGGTGGTCTTCACAATTAGTGGCTCCTGACTTCTTCGGAATGGCTACAAAGATAGATTTTAGTAGATCTTCGGGTATGTAATAAAGGTGTAATACCTCAGCCTAAACCTGGACTCAACTGGCAGAAACTCCGTTAGGTAAAATGACAGTCAGACTCTGTATCCTCGTTCTGGATAGTCTGTACTCAGCTTTCATTATGAACGATTCTGCACTTCAAACCACCAGAAGACCTTATCATCACAGAAGACTACTCAATGCATTCTATAGTTCTGTTCTACAGTTACAACTCATCATCATCGACACAGCTACCTTATCATAACATCGCATGTATTTACTCCGAGAATTACTCTACTGCTTTACTACGTCACGTTGCAATTTGCTTATGAAAGTGTAATCTATTCAGAGCAATATGAAACTATTGAGTGTTATGTAAATCAGGCTATAGTAATATATAATGTACTGTGTATGTACTGTGTCATTCAACAGTATCAAATGTGTTGCATGAGTGAGTGTTTATGTTTAGTGTGCCACTGTAAGAGCTGGTGTCTGTTCTACCTATTTAGTCAGCTTGTATGTACTGCATGTGTCTGTTGCACAGCTGTTTCTCATTGATATTTTAGTGACCTTGCGCAATGTAGAAATATAACTTGAACATGAATGATTCGCCTGTAGCACATTGAAGTTGATGAAAAGAAACAAAGCTTCAATTTAAAGAACATTTGTTGTCTAAAACGGACTTTTTCTCTCCAGATGATGTCACATCATTTAGTCTGTAAAAGGTTTGCTCATACAATTATCAATCTACTAAAATAAGACAAACGAAAAGCAAGCTAGTAATCACACATTTTACGACGTGTCACGTCCACAACAAATTGTAATTAAAACTGAATATGGATAACAGACTCATCCTACCTTCATTCAAAGAAACTGTGCTCATCTAGTCTAGAATCACTCTAATGTTGAAACGAATATACGCCGTTTTGGTTCTTAGTAAAGAAACTGTGCTCATCTTGTCTAGAATCACTCTAATGTTGAAACGAATATACGCCGTTTTGGTTCTTAGTAAAGAAACTGTGCTCATCTTGTCTAGAATCACTCTAATGTTGAAACGAATATACGCCGTTTTGGTTCTTAGTAAAGAAACTGTGCTCATCTTGTCTAGAATCACTCTAATGTTGAAACGAATATACGCCGTTTTGGTTCTTAGTAAAGAAACTGTGCTCATCTTGTCTAGAATCACTCTAATGTTGAAACGAATATACGCCGTTTTAGTTCTTAGTAAAGAAACTGTGCTCATCTAGTCTAGAATCACTCTAATGTTGAAACGAATATACGCCGTTTTAGTTCTTAGTAAAGAAACTGTGCTCATCTTGTCTAGAATCACTCTAATGTTGAAACGAATATACGCCGTTTTAGTTCTTAGTAAAGAAACTGTGCTCATCTTGTCTAGAATCACTCTAATGTTGAAACGAATATACGCCGTTTTAGTTCTTAGTAAAGAAACTGTGCTCATCTTGTCTAGAATCACTCTAATGTTGAAACGAATATACGCCGTTTTAGTTCTTAGTAAAGAAACTGTGCTCATCTTGTCTAGAATCACTCTAATGTTGAAACGAATATACGCCGTTTTAGTTCTTAGTAAAGAAACTGTGCTCATCTTGTCTAGAATCACTCTAATGTTGAAACGAATATACGCCGTTTTAGTTCTTAGTAAAGAAACTGTGCTCATCTTGTCTAGAATCACTCTAATGTTGAAACGAATATACGCCGTTTTAGTTCTTAGTAAAGAAACTGTGCTCATCTAGTCTAGAATCACTCTAATGTTGAAACGAATATACGCCGTTTTAGTTCTTAGTAAAGAAACTGTGCTCATCTTGTCTAGAATCACTCTAATGTTGAAACGAATATACGCCGTTTTAGTTCTTAGTAAAGACAACAGCTGGATGAAACAGGGATCAGAAGTTGGAGTTTGGAGAGAGAAACGCAGCTCTCATTATCACATTCATTTTTTGTTAAACAAGTAAGGGTATCACATTAAGCTGTAAGGAGAACATTCTATATTAAATGCAGATGGGTATCACATTAAGCTGTAAGGAGAACATTCTATATTAAATGCAGATAAGCATCACATTAAGCTGTAAGGAGAACATTCTATATTAAATGCAGATAAGCATCACATTAAGCTGTAAGGAGAACATTCTATATTAAATGCAGATAAGCATCGCATTAAGCTGTAAGGAGAACATTCTATATTAAATGGAGATAAGCATCACATTAAGCTGTAAGGAGAACATTCTATATTAAATGTAGATAAGCATCACATTAAGCTGTAAGGAGAACATTCTATATTAAATGTAGATAAGCATCACATTAAGCTGTAAGGAGAACATTCTATATTAAATGCAGATAAGCATCACATTAAGCTGTAAGGAGAACATTCTATATTAAATGCAGATAAGCATCACATTAAGCTGTAAGGAGAACATGCTATATTAAATGCAGATAAGCATCACATTAAGCTGTAAGGAGAACATTCTATATTAAATGCAGATGGGTATCACATTAAGCTGTAAGGAGAACATTCTATATTAAATGGATATGGGTATCGCATTAAGCTGTAAGGAGAACATTCTATATTAAATGGAGATGGGTATCACATTAAGCTGTAAGGAGAACATTCTATATTAAATGCAGATAAGCATCACATTAAGCTGTAAGGAGAACATTCTATATTAAATGGAGATAGGTATAACATTAAGCTGTAAGGAGAACATTCTATATTAAATGCAGATAAGCATCACATTAAGCTGTAAGGAGAACATTCTATATTAAATGCAGATGGGTATCACATTAAGCTGTAAGGAGTTTTGAAAGACGTCTACAGCACTCATGTACGTAAAATGTCAATTAGTTATTGAGGAAAGAGACCACGTTAAACTTTGTTTTTGTCGATGTAAAATGTATATGTGTGCATGTGTATCTATGAGTCAATGTGCTATTTCTATGCAGTAATGTGATTGTCTACATTAGCAATATGCGAATGTATTACTGCACGAGCGTTTGATACTATCAGATAGTTCCATAGAGTGAAAATAAAGGTAGTGGATTCTTCTTCTGCTCGTCCATCTGACGATTGTAAACTGTTGTCCTCTATTCCAATGCTTTAGCTGCGTTGTTGTTGACAGAAATCTACGAAATCAGCGTCCCTTGGTACTGTATTAAACCACGGCATTTTGTGCGTACCGGTTATTTGTCCTACATCTTCGGAATCATTACTACTTGACTGCTTAGGCCGCGTTCAAAAACAGGGTGTGTGTGTGGAGTAGTATCAGTGTTAGTTCGCTAGCCTAATTCAAGAGGTCAACTATTAGTCACTGATCACTATCAATTATATTAGTCACTGATCACTATCAATTATTAGTCGCTTATCACTATCAACTATTAGTCGCTGATCACTATGAACTATAAGTCACTGATCACTGTGAACTATAAGTCACTGATCACTATGAACTATTAGTCGCTGATCACTATGAACTATTAGTCACTGATCACTATGAACTATTAGTCACTGATCACTATCAACTATTAGTCGCTGATCAATATCAACTATTAGTCGCTGATCGCTATCAACTATTAGTCGCTGATCACTATCAACTATTAGTCGCTGATCACTATCAACTATTAGTCACTGATCACTATCAACTATTAGTCACTGATCACTATCAACTATTAGTCGCTGATCACTATCAACTATTAGTCGCTGATCACTATCAACTATTAGTCGCTGATCACTATCAACTATTAGTCGCTGGTCGCTATCAACTATTAGTCGCTGATCACTATCAACTATTAGTCGCTGATCACTATCAACTATTAGTCGCTGATCGCTATCAACTATTAGTCACTGATCACTATCAACTATTAGTCACTGATCACTGTCAACTATAGGTCTCTAATCACTGTCAACTATTAGTCGTTGATCACTGTCAACTATTAGTCACTAATCACTGTCAGCTATTTGTCACTGATCGCTGTCAACTATAAGGCACTGATCGCTGTCAACTATTAGTCACTGATCGCTGTCAACTATTAGTCACTGATCGCTGTCAACTATAAGGCACTGATCGCTGTCAACTATTAGTCACTGATCGCTGTCAACTATTAGTCACTGATCACTGTCAACTATTAGTCACTGATCACTGTCAACTATTAGTCACTGATCACTGTCAACTATTAGTCACTGATCACTGTCAACTATTAGTCACTGACCATTGTCAGCCCATACACTGTTTCGTGTCGTTTTCCCTATGGTAAAAGTACAGCACATAGTACCAACCAATGGCAGTCATATTGTTGCAACGGAACGCACTGATAGAAGCAAATAATAATAAAAACGGTATGCCCACAGATCTATATAGTTTGTTATCTCCCTTATCAACTAACAGCAGTCTTAATTCAATAATGTATTAAGTAGTACACTCCAGCAAAGCAATCATGAATGCGGTGAGACATACTCCACACAAGGGTTGGTGTGTAATTGAGTGAGACTGTTCTCAATATGTTCATCTCCTTTTTTAAAATTGTTCATCTTTTCTGACTCCACTATTTAAACAAAAATGTTTTATGAATAGTGTCCAAGCGTTTTAAATTGGATTTAGGTCGGGACTGTTGCGGGTCCACTTCAGTACATTCTTCTCTTGCAGCCATCTTTAATCTTTAGTAATAAAAATGGTATGCACTGGATTTTTGTCTTGTTGAAACGTACGCCCGTATGGGTGAATGGCCTGTATAAATGTTCGGAACCTTATGCTATAACCATGAGTACACTTGCGTGAAAGACATTGTCAATGATAACAACTTTTTTAGAAGCTAAAGCTCCCAGAAAAGATACCAGGTAAGGCTTATCTGTTTGTGGGTCTTTGTAATAAATGGTGCCGAAACTACCCGGTTGTGTAATTATTTCACATATCCCCAGGTACTACTGTGCTTCCCCTCTTGATCAGGCTCTGCCATATGTTTTCTATGTAAAATAAACTTCAAGTGGTATAAAGCAGCTAAAATAATAAAGAGACGATACAAATTGCAACGTTTCAGTAAAAGCTATCATCAGATACAAAATACAAAATATTATAAAATAAACAAAGAAATCCAACTACGAAAGATAAATAAAGTAACACTTATCTGAAAAATGGCGGAAAGAAATGGTAGTCTGGATTTTGCGTAGTTGTTGATTACATGATTAAAAGACAAAAGACAATGGAATAGATAGAATTGAATTGGATCAAAAGGAGCTAATCAGTGAAAAAATAGAAATACGATCTCATGAGGATGGGTGAAAGGATGGTCCCGTAGAATGGGATGAGAGAGAGAGAAAAGAAACAGAGAAAATAGGGGTAGCAGGAGAAAAGAAGAGCAGGTGAGACAATAAAGATAGCGCAGGAAGGAATAAATATAGTACAGAGTAAAGAATGAGAGTGGATACCTTTGATTTTTTTTTAAAAAGTGTAAAGAGTTTAAACCTCTCGGATGGAGAGTGCTGAAACGGGTTATGAGCCGGTTCTCCTTAGCGAACCGAATGAGGGTATCAGAGGAACAAGAGATGATGCAGGTAACCCGGAAGTCATTGGGGTCTGGTGGCCTGGAGATCTAACATGGAAGGAGACAAGAGTGCCGGAATTCTGTTTTCTACTCTTCATTGGCCTAGCCCGAATGGCTACTATTGTCCACCGTTTTTTTTTCTGGTACTTTCTTTTTTTGATTGCTCGATACAATTATCTGCTTTTAGTTTACTTCCAACTCTGTAGACAATACAGGAATGTTCAAAGTTATAGAAATGTTGGAAAATGTTTGATTTCCTTCATTCCAAAGCTGTGAAATTAACATGCACAATGACTTAGTATCCACTCTCTAATACAATCACTAGAAAATGTCGTCTTTTCTATTATCAAGGGACTTTACGTTATTGTTATTTTTTCCACACTTATGGTAGTTATGTTCACTTAAACTGATAGCGAATTTCCAGCAGAATATGCACAATTAATTAGATTGAGTTATTGAATTACTACACTACACTACACTACACTACACTACACTACACTACACTACACTACACTACACTACACTACACTACACTACACTACACTACACACACCACACCACACCACACACACACTACACTACACTACACTACACTACACTACACTACACTACACTACACTACACTACACTACACTACACTACACTACACTACACTACACTACACTACACACACCACACCACACCACACTACACTACACTACACTACACTACACTACACTACACTACACTACACTACACTACACTAAACTGCACTACACTACACTACACTACACTACACTACACTACACTACACTGCACTGCACTGCACTACACTACACTACACTACACTACACTACACTACACTGCAGAATACTACACTACACTACACTACACTGCACTACAGAATACTACACTACACTACATTACAATGTACTACAGAATACTACACTACACTACACTACACTACACTACACTACACTACACTACACTACACTACACTACACTACACTACACTACACTACACTACACTACACTACACTACACTACACTACACTACACTACACTACACTACACTACACTACACTACACTACACTACACTACACTACACTTCATAATACTACACTACACTACGCTACACTACACTTCACTACACTACACTACACTACACTACACTACACTACACTACACTACACTACACTACACTACACTACACTACACTACACTACACTACACTACACTACACTACACCACACTACACCACACTGCACTACACTACACTACACTACACTACACTACACTAAACTACACTACACCACACTTCACTACACTACACTACACTACACTACACTACGCTACACTACACTTCACTACACTACACTACACTACACTACACTATACTACACCACACTGCACAACACTGCACTACAGAACACTACACTACACTACACTACAGAACACTACACTACACTACATACCACTACACTATACTATACTATACTATACTATACTATACTATACTATACTATACTATACTATACTATACTATACTATACTATACTATACTATACTATACTATACTACACTATACCGTACTGTACTGCACTATACTGTACTGTACTATACTATACTATACTGTACAGTGCTGTGCTGTGTTGTACTGTACTATACTATACTATACTATACTATACTATACTATACTATACTATACTATACTATACTATACTATACTATACTATACTATACTATACTATACTGTACTGTACTGTACTGTACTATACTGTACTGTACTGTACTATACTATACTATACTATACTATACTATACTATACTATACTATACTATACTATACTATACTATACTATACTATACTGTACTGTGCATTACTATACTATACTATACTGCACTGTACTGTACATTACTATACTATACTATACTATACTATACTATACTATACTATACTATACTATACTATACTATACTATACTATACTATACTATACTATACTATACTATACTATACTATACTATACTATACTATACTATACTATACTATACTGTACACTACTGCACTATACTATACTATACTATACTATACTATACTATACTATACTATACTATACTATACTATACTATACTATACTATACTATACTATACTATACTATACTATACTATACTATACTATACTATACTATACTATACTATACTATACTTCACTACACTACACTACACTACACTACACTACACTATACTATACTATACTATACTATACTATACTATACTATACTACACTATACTATACTATACTATACTACACTATACCGTACTGTACTATACTGTACTGTACTGTACTATACTATACTATACTATACTGTGCTGTACTATACTGTACTGTACTGTACTATACTATACTATACTATACTATACTATACTATACTATACTATACTATACTATACTATACTATACTATACTATACTATACTATACTATACTATGCTATACTGTACTGTACTGTACTGTACTATACTATACTATACTATACTATACTATACTATACTATCCTATACTATACTATACTATACTATACTATACTATACTATACTATACTATACTATACTATACTATACTATGCTATGCTATACTATAACATACTGTACTATACTATACTATACTATATTATACTATACTATACTATACTATACTATACTATATTATACTATACTATACTATACAATACTATACTAAACTATACTATACTATACTATACTATACTATACTATACTATACTATACTGTACTATACTGTACTGTACTGTACTGTACTGTACTGTACTGTACTGTACTGTACTGTACTGTACTGTACTGTACTGTACTGTACTGTACTATACTATACTATACTATACTATACTATACTATACTATACAGGCATGGTCTTTGATGATGATGTGTTGTTCGTATGTGTGTGTTAATGTATCTGTGTCCGTGAATGTCATGATTTTGTGTATAGTTTTAGTGTATGTAACTACTGTTTTTAAATGGTCTGTATGTGTGTTATGGAACCGCGATAGCTCAGTGGTTAGTGAACTGGACTACAAAGGACAAGAGGTAGGGTTCGATCCCACCTGACGGCTTCCGGGTCCACCCAGCCTTTATTGGGTACCGGATTTCTTCTGGAAAGTAAAATGGCACAGTCGTAATACCGACCACATTACCCCAAAAAGCATGTGCCGAAGGTCTGTAGAATATATGGTCACTAACACCATATTCCCTATACGCCACTTGGCGTGACGGGGGCACTTTACTTTTTTTTTTTTTTACTGTATGTGTGTTGGTTTTAGCCATATAATAATCTTGTATGAAACATAATGTGCGTGTGTATTCTCGTGTGTGTATGTTCTACATGTGCCACCCTCTTAACCGCACCCTCCCGGTGTGCTATCAACTATTCATGAGATCACAGATCTTTGGCTTTTTCAGGTCTCAGAGATGAGGCCACCGAAGTGGTGTTTCGGCACGCAACAACTTCATCAGGCTGTAAGTGCCCTCAATTTTTTATTCATTCATTGTCTTTCTCTTGCAGACAGTCGTGAATGATCATGAACTACACAACTTTCTCTCATTGAATATGTTGACCATTTCTGCTCTTAATTTCAACAATATCACTATTTACACTGGCCAGTACTTCCTTGCTTGTTTCCTTCCGAAGTCACGTGACTTATTGAGAAATTCTCTTGTTAACGTCCACGTTGTGGCGACATTATTAACACTACATATGATTATCATCGTTTCCTTTCAATGTTGCCTGTTGCTGTTATGCGCTGCGACGTTTCTCTTCTCGTCATTTTTCCTTTTCCTTGTATTTTTTTATCATCACCTCCATCAAGTACCGTGGCTGCTGTCTGCTGCAATGATTATGTCTCTCCACAACTTTCTATCTCCTCAGCTTTGTATCAATTCTGTTGTTAATTCTTACCAAACCAGTCTTTTAAACTGTATCTTTTCTCTCTGCTTTCCTCTATCTTTTCTTCCCGCGAATTTTCCCTGTTATCACAACATATTTAAGTTGTTCCCTTCTCATGCCATCGTGGTATTCTCAATATCTGTTGAACCACACTTATGATGCAGCAACCAATTTTCTTGTCTATTGTTCGATTGTCTAGTATCCACACCGATACATCAGAACTAGCTTCACATAACACTATAATACATATTATATGTCTATTCTTATGAATGCAGCCTTTGTTTCTGCCATGCTGCACATAACCTTTTGTTTCTGCATCTTTGAAGTCAACACCATTCTAAGGTGTTTGAATCCATTGACCTGTTTTAATACAGCCCCATTTACTTTAATGTTGCGTTTAGAAAAAGGTTTTTTTTTTTACCTTGTTGCAACAATTAATTCGGTTTTTTTTTGCTGTTGAGACCTTTTTAGTTACTTTCTACAGTTATAATGTCCACCATTCTCTGAAATTCATTTTCATTCGTTTCAGTGAAGACATTTATTCAGCATTATCAGGTTGCTGATCATAGTCGGTCTCAAAACTGCCGTTACGGCTTTATCTCATTTCTGAGGCCTGTCGGGGTTTTCTATGGAGCTTGATAATAAGGGCAGCATACCCAGTGCAGTCATCACGAGATAATCAGACGAGACATTTTTTTAAAATATTTCCGGCCTGATTATAAAAAGTGCTTTGACCGGATCATTGACCCTATAAAAAGTCATTTCACATGAAAAACAGGTTTATCAAACTGACCAATTATTTCAGACGCTTGGAGAGAGGTGGCCGAATTGATAACATCTCGAGCTCCAAACCAGGAGAACGCGAGCTCGAAACCTGGAAATGTCAGCACCTTTTCCCTATCGGGGATGAACAAAAACTCAGACCCGAACACCTCGCTTTGACTGCAGTGGACAAGCGGCCTATATTCTCTGGTCCTAATGTTTTGTTTAATGATGTGTTATAATTTATAGCTAAGCATTACATGCGTACAGAGCCCGCCTCCACTTTTTTGATCATGCTCATCGAATCACTCAGTATACAGGCGTGGGTGTAGTCTTGTGACTCTAACCATTTGAATGCCTTGGTCACTGCCATCACCTCTATTGTCATGCTGTTCGTGGTCATGGCGTATGCACCACTGTCTTCTTTGACTATTCTGCCTGCCGAGCGTGCTGTAAATGCCCATGCACTCTTCTGGTGTCGTCTTACAGATCCGCCTGTATAGATGACTGTATCTTTCTCATCGGTGTTATCCCAGATAAGACCGTTGACCTCTGCATTAACCACGACCGGGTTCTGTTCCCTACTTTTCCTGTCGAGTGTGACAATACACGAGAAAGTCCCCTTGAATGACGTAGGCACCGGTATCCACTCCTCACCAACGCTGATATTGGTAAGCCCACAGACCTGTTTGATGACATCTTCTGCTCGGCCCACCCATGATTGGCCTCTTTTTAGCCTGGCACCTTTCCCTGTGTTGAGCTCGTGATGCAATGGATGCTCTTTATCTGCACTAATCGTCAGGTATGCTCGTGCTCTCCAGATCTTGATTCTGTCATCCATGGTTGGAAAGTCAAGACGATACCTCATTGCTACGAAATTTATATTTGGACAATTATAGAGACACAATCACTAACTGAAACCCACACTGCAAGGAAAAATACAATGGAAGCAAATTAAACAAAGACTAAAGCGGGATGACAATATCAAGAGGTGGAAGACAACTTTCACCATCAAGGCAAGAGATAAAGTCAAATGGCGCGCCTTGGTAGCCAGCCCTCTATAGTGAGACGACACAAAATGTTGATAAATGAAAAATAGGTTCATTCTGCCTGCAATCTCTTTTTCTTTTCTCTCTCATTTGTCTTTCAGGGTTGAGGAGAGATATATCTTGCGGTATTTTGCTCTTCTGTTGGCTTCTCCTACTATGTTTCCTAGTGTTTCTAATATTTAACCTATCCAATGTGTTCGCACTCGGTCCTTAGACCTGGTGTTATCATAGTCTTTATTAAAGGCTTGTTGTGTTATATCCTAATTTTTCTGATTTTCTGCATTTATCTTTTTCTTCTTCTTTTGTTCCTCATTTGTCTTTCATGGTCGAGAGGAGATATTCTTTATGGTCTTTTACTCTTCTTTTGGCCTCTGCTCCTGTTGTGTTTCTTAATGGTTCAAACATTCCATCTATCCATCATTTTCGTGGTCGGCCCTTGAGTCTCGTGTCCTCTCAACGTTTAATAAAGGCTCGTTGTGTTTCTTATCACAAGGCTTAAACATTGTATCTGTTGTTTCTTTATGTATTCTACGGCGGGAATTTTTGCTAGCTATATTCTCAGCCCTTCTTTTTGGATCTTATCGTTCAGACTGTTTCCTGTCATTCGTCTAACACATTTCATCCCTACCACTGTAATACCAGGTCTTGTATAACAACAGATCCCTACCACTGTAATACCAGGTCTTCTATAACAACAGATTCCTACCACTGTATTACCAGGTCTTCTATAACAACAGACCCCTACCACTGTATTACCAGGTCTTCTATAACAACAGACCCCTACCACTGTATTACCAGGTCATCTATAACAACAGACCCTTTCCATTGTATGACTATGTCTTCTATAACAACGGACCCCTACCACTGTAATACCAGGTCTTCTATAACTAACAACAGATCCCTACCACTGTATTACCAGGTCTTCTATAACTAACAACAGATCCCTACCACTGTATTACCAGGTCTTCTATAACAACAGATCTCTACCACAGTATTACCAGGTCTTCTATAACAACAGACCCCTACCACTGTATTACCAGGTCTTCTATAACAACAGACCCCTACCACTGTATTATCAGGTCTTCTATAACAACATACCCCCTACCAGTGTAATACCAGGTCTTCTATAACAGACACATATCACTGCAACACTAGGCCTTTATTAACAACAAACCCCTAACACTTTAATACCAGGTCTTCTATAACAACAGACCCCTACCACTGTATTACCAGGTCTTCCATACCAACAGATCCCTACCACTGTATTAGCAGGTCTTCTATAACAACATACCCCCTACCAGTGTAATACCAGGTCTTCTATAACAGACACAAATCACTGCAACACTAGGCCTTTATTAACAACAAACCCCTAACACATTAATACCAGGTCTTCTATAACAACAGACCCCTACCACTGTAATAATTAGTCTTCCATACCACTGTAATGCTAGGTCTTCCATACCACTGTAATACTAGGTCTCCCATACCACTGTAATACTATGTCCTCCATACCACTGTAATACTAGGTCTCTCAAATAACTGTAATACTAGGTCTTACACACCTTACTACTTGCAATAACAGGTATTTTATAACAATAAACCTAACTAATGTAATACTATGTCTTATATATCAACAGACCCTTACCACGCAATACTACGTGTGCTACAACAACTACCCTCGCCTATTACTGCCTGAGCGATCCTCGCCAACCACTCTATTTTGACGCGTGCTGTTTCCGAGATACACAGCTGGTAGGTAAAGTGAGGTCTTGATCAGCTGCAGGTTGCTAGGGCAATAACAGATGTTTAAATTCGTGCTTCTTTATCAAGAGACAAAACATATAAATGTACTAATCCCAGACATAAAACATATAAAATGTGTACTCATCCTATACATAAAACATATACCTGTACTCATCCTAGACATGAGACATAAAAAATGTACTCTTCCTATATATAAAACACATAACTGTACTCATCCGTGGAATCGGTGGCTCCGTGCACGCCCTTCTAGATTGCACAGATGGCGATTCAAAACCTTATGCGTTGTCTCTTATGACAACATGGATGGCAGGTAACAGCGGCTCTATTCCTTTCTTACCTCACTGTGGGGCGCCGGTAACCACACAGAGGTGAGAACCACTGAAACAGAGAATACCTATAGGTACTTTTTTTTTTCTTCATAGGGGGCAATAGCTGTTAAAAATGTCTGTCTAGATCGAGCTTGCACTGAGCTGGAGTGCAGACTTGGAAGTCAATTTGTAAAGCTCTGGTTTAAATGAACGTAAATATATTTTAATGAAACGATTACGTTCTCATTAGAGAACATTCATTCGGTACATGTTTGCACTTTATATGAAAATTAGAAATACTTTAATGTTACTTGTTAACATATTAACGAGATTGCTTATACCGCATTTCTTTTTAAAGTTTTATTATATTCTTGGTCGTTTTGTGCAATGTCTAGTGGGTGTAGTTAAGGCTGCAACGCCATCATCGGTATGTGTCACGGCGACTGTTCACATGGGATCTATGGACACTACTGTTCCGGGTCTTGTCTTAGAGTCTGTCCTTTATTTGAGGAAAAATCCGGAAAATGCATACTATGTAAACATCCTGGCTATAACTATAATGACACTTGTCCCGATGGTAATTTTGGGATACAGTGTCAATCTGATGGCTGTGACATCATATGTGACCCGGAAAGTGCAGACTGTACGTGCAAGGAAACGTACTACGAGTCAGTTTGCACTTTTAAATGTCCGGACAACTGTTTCAACGACACCTGTGAACAGTCGATCGGGAACTGTACATGCAAAAGAACGTTCTATGGGCCAGACTGCACTCTCAAATCTCCGGACAACTGTTTGAAAGAAACCTGTGATTTCCACGTTCAGAAGAGTCTGCCGACTACAACAAGCCCAAGCATATGGACACTTTAATGTGTTTCTGTGCTAGACATGGTTCATTTCTTAGTGTTTTTCCGTGAAGCCATGGCTCATATCTTGATGTGTTTCTGTGCTAGTCATAGCTCATATCTTGGCTTGTGTGTGCTGGCCATGGCTCATATCTTGGTGTGTGTCATGTTAGTCATATCTCATTTCTTGGTACGTCCGTGTTAATCATGTCTCATATCTTTATGTGTGTCTGTGTTTAGTCATATCTCATATCTTAGTGTGCACCAATGTTAGTCATATGTCATATCTTTGTGTGTGCATGTCTGGGTTAGTAATATCTCATATCTTTGTGTGCATGTTTATGTTAGTCATATCTCATATCTTTGTGTGCGCATGTCTGTGTTTGTCACATCTCATATCCTTGTGTGTGCATGGCTATGTTAGTCCCATCTCATGTCTTTATGTGTGCATATCTATGTTAGTCATATCTCTTATCTTTGTGTGCATGTCTATGTTAGGCATGTGCCATATCTTTGTGTGTGCATGTCTATGTCAGTTATATCTCATATCTTTATGTGCATGTTTATGTTAGTCATGTGTCATATATCTTGATGTGTGTCAGTGTTAGTCATGCCTCGTATCGCTGTGTGCATGTCTGTGTTAGTCACATCTCACATCTTTGTGCGTGCTTGTCTGTGTTAGTCAGATCTCACATCTTTGTGTGTACATGTCTGTGTTAGTCACCTCTAGTGACTCGGGCAGATGGTGCTCGTAAACCTGGGAGGGCCGACCATCTAAGGGCAGAATCCCCCTACAGAAAAGACAACCTGCTGCCTTGCAGGAAGATTGGGGACAATCAAAGGCTAGGGAAAGCAAATCCAAATAAAATGCTGGCTGAAATCGGATGCACTGGACCACTGGCGCAGAACACAGTGCAACGTATTAACGGGTGTTCAATCAGAGTGGATCTGGCGAACTCTACTTGTGATGTTCTGTCTGTGGGGGCGATCAACACACTTAGCCTGACAGCTGACTTCATGTGGGAGTCTGGAATCCTACTCTGATTGAGTCCTGATCGCAGAGAGAGAGAGAGAGAGAGAGAGAGAGAGAGAGAGAGAATATTTTTTTTTAACTGTTTCTTTACTTATCAGATGATAAGCGTTTCGAGTGTGCTTCGGTTGCTACATCGTGCGGGACTAGGAGTGGGGGAGGGTAGCATTTATTTACAGCATGTCGGTGAGGTAGAGTTGGTCGCAAATTACATGTATCTAGACCGTCTAGATCACATACTTTCATCATCATCGAGTGCCATCTCCGCATCAAAGGTTAGCTACCATGGAGCGTCATTCTGTTCTGTCTCTTGCTTTGATGGTGCATGTTGTCATTGGCTGGTTTGTCCATCTGTTGATGTTACTCGTCCATGTTAGTCTTGGTCTGCCTCTGCCTCTTTTACCTTGTATTTTCCCCTCCATGTCTGCACCATATAGGAATGTTGAGAAGACACAACATTTTGCTATTCTTAGTTTTAGTCCTGGTGTTATTTGTTTTGATGTTAGTATGTTCTTCATGACATCAAAATTACTTTTTTCCCCACATACTTTACTTCACTCGATAATAACTCGGGAATGTGACAGAAGCTTCATGCTCATTATGAAAGTGCTTTCTTTCTCTTCGATTTTGGTTGGAGTGAGAAAGAACGCAAAGACTGGCAGAAAGGTAGCCCTCGAGTTAAACAGAAGCAAGTTGTGAAACCAAGGAATGACAGCTAAGTGTAAGCTACAAACCACAATCTTTTAGTGCCGTAGAAAAAAAGTACCTATAGGTAATCTCCGTTTCAGTGGTTCTCACCCATTTGTTGCTGGGATATAACAAGTTGGAAAGTTAAACGAGAGCAGACAACGACTGCTCTACATAAGCGTGTTGTTACAAAAATGATCTGTACTTAAAGTGTCCCCTTTTACAAAAATTATCTGTACTTAAAGTGTCCCCTTTTACAAAAATTATCTGTACTTGAAGTGTCCCCTTTTACAAAAATTATCTGTACTTGAAGTGTCCCCTTTTACAAAAATTATCTGTGCTTAAAGTGTCCCCTTTTACAAAAATTATCTGTACTTAAATTGTCCCCTTTTACAAAAATTATCTGTACTTGAATTGTCCCCTTTTACAAAAATTATATGTGCTTAAAGTGTCCCCTTTTACAAAAATTATCTGTACTTAAATTGTCCCCTTTTACAAAAATTATCTATACTTAAAGTGTCCCCTTTTACAAAAATTATCTGTACTTAAAGTGTCCCCTTTTACAAAAATTATCTGTACTTAAAGTGCCCCCTTTTACAAAAATTATCTGTACTTAAAGTGCCCCTTTTTACAGAAATTATCTATACTTAAAGTGCCCCCTTTTACCAAAAATATGTGTACTTCAAGTGTCCCCTTTTACAAAAATTATCTGTACTTAAAGTGCTCCCTTTTACAAAAATTATCTATACTTAAAGTGCCCCTTATACAAAAATTGTCTATACTTAAAGTGCCCCCTTTTACAAAAATTATCTGTACTTAAAGTGCTCCCTTTTACAAAAATCATCTATACTTAAAGTGCCCCTTATAAAAAAATTATCTGTACTTAAAGTGCTCCCTTTTACAAAAATGATCTGTACTTAAAGTGCTCCCTTTTACAAAAAATATATGTACATAAAGTGCCCCCGTTTTTGCAAAAATTATCTATACTTAAAGTATCCCCTTTTACAAAAATTATCTGTACTTAAAGTGCTTCCTTTTACAAAAATTATATGTACTTAAAGTGCCCCCTTTTACAAACATTATCTGTACTTAAAGTACTCCCTTTTAAAAAATATCTATACTTAAAGTGCCCCTTATACAAAAAATGTCAATATTTGAAGTGTCCCCTTTTACAAAAATTATCTGTACTTAAAATGCTCCCTTTTACAAAAATTATCTGTACTTAAAGTGCTCCCTTTTACAACAATATTCTGTACTTAAAGCGCCCACTTTTTCAAAAATTATCTGTACATAATTTGCCCCCTTTTACAAAAATTATCTGTACTTAAAGTGCTCCCTTTTACAAAAATTATCTATACTTAAAGTGCTCCCTTTTACAAAAATTATCTGTACTTAAAGTGCTCCCTTTTACAACAATTATCTGTACTTAAAGTGTCCCCTTTTACAAAAATTATCTGTACTTAAAGTGCTCCCTTTTACCAAAATTATCTGTACTTAAAGCGCCCCCTTTTACAAAAATTATCTGTACTTAAAGTGCTCCCTTTTACAAAAATTATCTGTACTTAAAGCACCCCCTTTTACAAAAATTATTTGTACTTAAATTGCCCCCTTTTACAAAAATTATCTGTACTTAAAGCGCTCCCTTTTACACAAATTATCTGTACTTAAAGTGTCCCCTTTTACAACAATTATCTGTATTTAAAGTAACTCTTAGACAAATGCTTCAGGTGAGCTCACGAGTTTGAAATAAGTTGTCAACTGAATTTAAATTTCAGAGTATCTTCTGTGTATATTTCTGCGAAATTGCTTTCACGAAGTAGTATTTCTAGATAACGAATGTTTCATTATAACTAATTTCTAATTCAGATTTTGTTATATTTGGTGATATAAGAGACATTCATGACAACATGGCTGTAATTTTTTCCAACGTCAGCACTAAAGTCACGTGTTATTTTTCTAAGAACTCTCAGTCTCTGGAGTTAGGAAAATGTGAGATATTTTGATCGTAAGCCATTATTTTTGTTTTACTAACTATTCCTTCACTTGTCCGTTGCGCCTAAATTATCTCTATTGATCTGCTGTATTTTGTATCTTCCTGCTATATATTATTTCTGTGTCTGCGATGTGCTGCCTTACAGTTATTTCTCTTTCTCTTGTTTGTTGTATACTTCCCTACAGACGTTGTTTGTAATGTTTGTTAGCTATCTATTTCAAACAAATTCTGTATGTTTATTGCTTCAGTAATCTCTTTCTTTTCCTCCGCTCCTTCTGGCACAACTTCACTCTCTCTCTCTCTCTTTCTTTCTCTCTCTTTCTTTCTCTCTCTCTCTCTCTCTCTTTCTATATCTCTCTCTCTCGTTTTCTCCTGTGTTCCTTTCTACTACTTATTCTCATCACATCTCTCCACCATCAAATATGTTACTTGATGCTCCTTATACTCTCTTCACTCATTTACATAACAGCATTATTGATATCTCTCTTGTTTCAACTCTCTACTTGTATCATTCCTGTTTGTTCCTAACTGCAGGATAGAGATATATAAACTATCACCAATCCATCAATCTATTCTCTTCATTAAAATGAACCTCTACTTCATCAATAACTCGCTCATTTGTTAAGCTGTATGAGCGGACGTAAATGTTAGTCTACACGAGACGAAACCCAAATCCGTTATCCCTGCTCCTCTTAGTTTTCATTTGAGCGAAACTCTGTAACTAAAATCTCACGTTCGTCAGAGTTTACAGTAATCACTGAGATCATATGTTTCCTCTCTCACACCATACACATAATTAAGCAACGGTTGACACAGACTTGACAGTAATAGGAAAAGTGCATACAAACGAATGCTTTAAATGAGTCGTGCAATAGATGTTGTCATTCCAAATAGTCTGCTGATCTAAGAATAGCATTGCGAGCAATTATAGAATCTAGATGTCACGTATTGTGTTGCCTTAGTATAACGCCCCATATTCTTTGTTATTGCGTTCTCGTCATAAAAATGTGGGAAAAGTGCCTGTCTGCGAGAAGATACAAATAACTACATTGCATCGTCAATACTACATTCTCGGCTACAGGTCAAAGTTTCAAGGTACTTTGTATAGGTCCAAAAGTATTTATTTTCTTTGAGAAGATAAGATAATATCGTTCTTTGTGCTTTCTGCCAGCAGTTAGCTGGATTTAAGGAGAAAGTATCACTTTATTAAACCCGTACATAACATCATGACAGCTAAACACACTTATAAGTATCACTTTATTAATTCCCATACATTACACCATGCCAGTTAAACACACTTAAAAGTATCACTTTATTAAATCCCATACATTACACCATGCCAGTTAAACGCACTTAAAAGTATCAATTTATTAATTCCCATACATTACACCATGCCAGTTAAACACACTTAAAAGTATCACTTTATCAATCTGCAATCTCTATTTTATCGTATCCACATCTTGGCACCAAATATCGATTTTAGTTGATATTCGACAAGGTGCTACTACTGCCCTTTATCTTCTAAAAACTATTGTCTGTCCAACTATGATCATGATGTCACCCTAGTCTACATATCTGATGCCCTCCTGTCCTCGTCCTTCAACGTCTAGACTGACTCTAAACATCAACGATGCGTCATGGGATGACGCTGTGAACCATTCGATGTGGTGAGTTCAAAGGGTTTTAATCCTGGTCTGGCAAGCAACGCTGCTGAATTATCGGCCTGAATAAGGCATCAAACATCATTAACTTTTAAAAATCTCATTCCTCGCCATAGTTGGCTGTCACTGCCGCCAGCACTAAATAGAACAACAGTCGCTCTTCTGTGTTTGAGTTACGGACATCACAATATGTGTGTTCATGTGCAGGTCTGCTATTATCCCAGTCATCGATTCTTCTCAAGATGGATACATCAAACGTAACGAAGTCATCCCCAATAGGTCAGACAGTTCTCAAATTTTTCCTGATGACATGTTCACATTCAGAACTGAACCTGAGAGAAAAGAGAAGTGCTTAATGACTTTGAAGATCCCTTGCACAAAATAGTTCAGCAGTTTGAAGAGTGTGGAGCCGCGATAGCTCAGTGGTTAGTGAACTGGACTACAAAGGACAAGGGTTCGATCCCAATCGACGGGCTCCGGGTTCACCCAGTCTTAAATGGGTGCCGGATTTTTTTTCTGGGAAAGTAAAGCAGCACGGGCGTAATACCGACCACATTACTCCAAAAATCATGTGCTGAAGGTCTGTAAAATATAGGATCACTAACACCATATTTCCCTATACGCCACTTAGCGTGACGGGAGTACTTCACTTTTTACAGTTTGAAGAGTCTCACTCATGGGTCAACCCATACAAGGTCTGTTTCTTACTTTGCTCTTTGAACAACTTTGTTCTCATTTTGCTCTATGAACAACTTTGTTTTCATTTGCTCTATGAACAACTTTGTTCTCATTTTGCTCTACGAACAACTTTGTTCTCATTTTGCTCTATGAACAACTTTGTTCTCATTTTGCTCTATGAACAACTTTGTTCTCATTTTGCTCTATGAACAACTTTGTTTTCATTTTGCTCTACGAACAACTTTGTTCTCATTTTGCTCTATGAACAACTTTGTTCTCATTTTGCTCTACGAACAACTTTGTTCTCATTTTGCTCTACGAACAACTTTGTTCTCATTTTGCTCTATGAACAACTTTGTTCTCATTTTGCTCTATGAACAACTTTGTTCTCATTTTGCTCTATGAACAACTTTGTTCTCATTTTACTCTATGAACAACTTTGTTCTCATTTTGCTCTATGAACAACTTTGTTCTCATTTTACTCTATGAACAACTTTGTTCTCATTTTGCTCTATGAACAACTTTGTTTTCATTTTGCTCTACGAACAACTTTGTTCTCATTTTGCTCTATGAACAACTTTGTTTTCATTTTGCTCTGTGAACAACTTTGTTCTCATTTGGCTCTATGAACAACTTTGTTCTCATTTTGCTCTATGAACAACTTTGTTCTCATTTTGCTCTATGAACAACTTTGTTCTCATTTTGCTCTATGAACAACTTTGTTCTCATTTTGCTCTATGAACAACTTTGTTTTCATTTTGCTCTATGAACAACTTTGTTCTCATTTTGCTCTATGAACAACTTTGTTTTCATTTTGCTCTGTGAACAACTTTGTTCTCATTTTGCTCTATGAACAACTTTGTTTTCATTTTGCTCTATGAACAACTTTGTTCTCATTTTGCTCTATGAACAACTTTGTTCTCATTTTGCTCTATGAAAAACTTTGTTCTCATTTTGCTCTATGAACAACTTTGTTCTCATTTTGCTCTGTGAACAACTTTGTTCTCATTTTGCTCTATGAACAACTTTGTTCTCATTTTGCTATGTGAACAACTTTGTTCTCATTTTGCTCTGTGAACAACTTTGTTCTCATTTTGCTCTGTGAACAACTTTGTTCTCATTTTGCTCTGTGAACAACTTTGTTCTCATTTTGCTCTATGAACAACTTTGTTCTCATTTTGCTCTATGAACACATTTATTGTCGATTTTCTTTCATTTCATCTTTGTTGTGAAGACCCTACCGTTAAATTTCAATGTGTGCTAGATCTTCTGTCAGATTTTCCTAACCTTTTTGTCCCTAATTGAGAATCTGTTATCTTCACCACGTGCATGTTTTGCTTGCACAAAGTAATCATAATAACTAAACAAATTAGGCCTTTGGTATAGCAAAACTGTAGTTTCTAGACTTCGATGTGCAAAGTTGAGCTCGGGTGTTACTTGCCGTGACACCATTAGTTAACTATTCCTCAGCGAGATTCCATAGAGATACACTTATCTGAATAATATATAGACTCCATAAAGACCTTTATAGATCTTCGAAGTCAGCATGAACAAAAGAAAGTAGAGCAGAGCCGCCAAATGTCGCGTGCTCACACTTGGAAACACGCGGCCTTATTTTAATGTTGGTGAACAAAAGTGTTTAATAAGAAGCACCGAAGAAATAAGCCAGAGGAAGTAAGCAATGACCAAGGGACAATAACTGCAATCAAAATAATTTATGACTTTTGGCTTCTGCACGAACTATTACCACTAACAAAAGTGCATGATGCTCAGGGCGTAAAATAAAATGCATTTCTTAAAAGTCTTAGTGTCTAAGACAGAGATGTATACATCAGGTAAACATAATAGACGTGAACTTATACTTTGTACCGGAACTGAAAACGTTAATTATCTCCCCCTTTGCTGAATCTCGTATTAACTCTGCCGGGAATGTAGCCATTATACCAGTCGTGTACTCTATAGAGTGTTTGATTGGAAAGAAACAATCTTCAAGTTGAAAAGCTGACCACGACCATTTAGCCTGAAACATTTTTGTGAGTGATAATGAAATATTTCAGTTATCTACACTCCTCATTTGACATATTTCAGTTATCTTCACTCTTCATTTGACATATTTCAGTTATCTACACTTCTCATTTGCCTTCGACGTCGAGGTGGTGTGCGCTTTCTTGCTATTTTCTTGGCTTTTGCTGTTATACCTTCCAGTGGCTCTAGTATTCCGCTTATCCACCTTTTTTCCTGATCGGTCTCTTAGTCTGGTGTTTTCGTATTGTTTGTTGACAACTAGTATAAGGTTTAGTTCCAATGTCTTATCACACGCCCGAACCACTTGATCGGTTGTTGGTTTATGTATTCAATAGCTGGTTCCGTTCCTCGTCATTTATTGAAAATCGTCATTTCTGATCTTATCTCTCAGATTGTTTTCTATCATGCTCCTGACGCACTTCATATCTGTGGTGGTTACTTTTCTAATAGTTCTTGAGTCTAAAGTCCATGTCTGGCACTGTTAGCACAATATTGGAATAAAGATAGTCTTATAAATAGCTACTTCTAAATGTACTTCTCTGTTAGACAGTTGTGGTGAAGTCTGCCAAATAACTTAACAAGCTTTGTTTTACAGTAGCAACGCGACAATAAATATGCCCTTTTCGATAGCATGATAAAAGAAAAACGGTAACTACTACATTGCAAAATGTAATCTGATCATCTGAAGTGCTTGACCCTGCTGACAAGCGTACTGACTTCGACACCGATGAAGGGAAAGTGTTGACAAAATAAGCTAAACTCTCTGTTCTGTCTGCCTGGAGTTACATTTGTGAACATTGATAGGAGCTAGTGACGTGGCGTCCATTTTTGAAGATTATGTCTAGTTTATGTCAAGTTTGTGTTCTCAAGACAGTCTGAAGAACGCCGGAAGTAACGAATGAACGTCTTATCAGCCGTACTTGTCAACGTGTGGAGATGCAGACAGTGCAATGTAACAGCTACAATAAGAGAGTTGTGTACTTTGAACGCATCTATGTGAATCTAATACCGGAGAACAGCAGAGATGGAAATGTCATAATTCCACACAAGTAACTGAGAGCAATTCTCACACACACGTGTCCAAAGAACATAAACAGGCAAACAAATATTCAAGAAGTGCAACCACATGAGCAATAACAGAAAGATTATGGTGCTGGGTAGGTCACGTTCTCAGAGAAGATCCAGGAACAATGACATGTCGTGCAGAGACTCCAGAACGAATGTCAATGTGAGAGCAAATAACATGGCAGCTAACAACGAAAACAGAGATGCAAGGTATGAGCTACACCCGGGACTGATAATGATGTCGCTTCTCTTGTCATGAATGATTTTTACTTTGTAATTTCCATTTTAAGAATTAAAAAAAAAACTCATTGAGTATTCTGTGATCGTTCAGGAACAATCCTATATAACAATAATTGCTTTGGTATAACGTCCTTTCTGCAACAGCCTAAAAGCATGTGAAGGTTTGATATCTCATGTATGATTCTCAAACAATGATTTGTGTTATCTTTTATCTTTTTTAACTCCGCCCTGTGTCTTGCATCGTCAATGAACAGTAGTTTATGTCGTGTCCTAATCATTTCTAGTAATTTTATATTTGACTCATTTATCTTTTTGGGCGATCGTTTGGTTCCTTTTTTAGCCAATACCTGACACTTTAAATAACTGCTCAGGGACTTGTTGATGGACACCGCATTGCAGGCTATGGGGAGAAACTGCACCTCTTGATCTGATAGAGCGGCTCTGACAGTATGAGTTTTATTAGTCTGATCATTGTTTTACCTCGAGCGAACTGGTGAAAACTGTGGCCTCAATTTGGGCTGGTTGAGGGAGCGTTCGCTTGCAGGTCTGGTATAATTGACAATTTGGGCTGGTTGAGGGAGCGTTCGCTTGCAGGTCTGGTATAATTGACAATTTGGGCTGGTTGAGGGAGCGTTCGCTTGCAGGTCTGGTATAATTGACAACAATTTGGGCTGGTTGAGGGAGCGTGCGCTTGCAGGTCTGGTATAATTGACAATTTGGGCTGGTTGAGGGAGCGTTCGCTTGCAGGTCTGGTATAATTGACAATTTGGGGTGGTTGAGGGAGCGTTCGCTTGCAGGTCTGGTATAATTGACAATTTGGGCTGGTTGAGGGAGCGTTCGCTTGCAGGTCTGGTATAATTGACAATTTGGGCTGGTTGAGGGAGCGTTCACCCACAGTCTGGTATAATTGACAATTTAGGCTGGTTGAGGGATCCTTCACCCACAGTCTGGTATAATTGACAATTTGGGCTGGTTGAGGGATCCTTCACCCACAGTCTGGTATAATTGACAATTTGGGCTGGTTGAGGGATCCTTCACCCACAGTCTGGTACAATTGACAATTTGGGCTGGTTGAGGGATCCTTCACCCACAGTCTGGTATAATTGACAATTTGGGCTGGTTGAGGGAGCGTTCGCTTGCAGGTCTGGTATAATTGACAATTTGGGCTGGTTGAGGGATCCTTCACCCACAGTCTGGTATAATTGACAATTTGGGCTGGTTGAGGGATCCTTCACCCACAGTCTGGTATAATTGACAATTTGGGCTGGTTGAGGGATCCTTCACCCACAGTCTGGTATAATTGACAATTTGGGCTGGTTGAGGGATCCTTCACCCACAGTCTGGTATAATTGACAATTTGGGCTGGTTGAGGGATCCTTCACCCACAGTCTGGTACAATTGACAATTTGGGCTGGTTGGGGGATCCTTCACCCACAGTCTGGTACAATTGACAATTTGGGCTGGTTGAGGGATCCTTCACCCACAGTCTGGTACAATTGACAATTTGGGCTGGTTGAGGGATCCTTCACCCACAGTCTGGTATAATTGACAATTTGGGCTGGTTGAGGGATCCTTCACCCACAGTCTGGTATAATTGACAATTTGGGTTAGTTGAGGGATCCTTCACCCCAAGTCTGGTACAATTGACAATTTGGGCTGGTTGAGGGATCCTTCACCCACAGTCTGGTACAATTGACAATTTGGGCTGGTTGAGGGATCCTTCACCCACAGTCTGGTACAATTGACAATTTGGGCTGGTTGAGGGATCCTTCACCCACAGTCTGGTATAATTGACAATTTGGGCTGGTTGAGGGATCCTTCATCCACATTTTGGTATAATTGACAATTTGGGCTGGTTGAGGGATCCTTCACCCCAAGTCTGGTACAATTGACAATTTGGGTTAGTTGAGGGATCCTTCACCCACAGTCTGGTACAGTTGACAATTTGGGCTGGTTGAGGGATCCTTCACCCACAGTCTGGTATAATTGACAATTTGGGCTGGTTGAGGGATCCTTCACCCACAGTCTGGTACAATTGACAATTTGGGTTAGTTGAGGGATCCTTCACCCACAGTCTGGTACAATTGACAGTTTGGGCTGGTTGAGGGATCCTTCACCCACAGTCTGGTACAATTGACAATTTGGGTTATTTGAGGGATCCTTCACCCACAGTCTGGTACAATTGACAGTTTGGGCCGGTTGAGGGATCCTTCACCCACAGTCTGGTACAATTGACAATTTGGGCTGGTTGAGGGATCCTTCACCCACAGTCTGGTACAATTGACAATTTGGGCTGGTTGAGGGATCCTTCACTCACAGTCTGGTACAATTGACAATTTGGGCTGGTTGAGGGATCCTTCACCCACAGTCTGGTAAAATTTACAATTTGGGGTGGTTGAGGGATCCTTCACCCACAGTCTGGTACAATTGACAATTTGGGATGGTTGAGGGATCCTTCACCCACAGTCTGGTACAATTGACAATTTGGGTTGGTTGAGGGATCCTTCACCCACAGTCTGGTACAATTGACAATTTGGGCTGATTGAGAGATCCTTCACCCACAGTCTGGTACAATTGACAATTTGGGCTGGTTGAGGGATCCTTCACCCACAGTCTGGTACAATTTACAATTTGGGGTGGTTGAGGGATCCTTCACCCACAGTCTGGTACAATTGACAATTTGGGCTGATTGAGAGATCCTTCACCCACAGTCTGGTACAATTGACAATTTGGGCTGGTTGAGGGATCCTTCACTCACAGTCTGGTACAATTGACAATTTGGGCTGGTTGAGGGATCCTTCACCCACAGTCTGGTACAATTGACAATTTGGGCTGGTTGAGGGAGCGTTCGCTTGCAGGTCTGGTATAATTGACAATTTGGGCTGGTTGAGGGAGCGTTCGCTTGCAGGTCTGGTATAATTGACAATTTGGGCTGGTTGAGGGAGCGTTCGCTTGCAGGTCTGGTATAATTGACAATTTGGGCTGGTTGAGGGAGCGTGCGCTTGCAGGTCTGGTATAATTGACAATTTGGGCTGGTTGAGGGAGCGTTCGCTTGCAGGTCTGGTATAATTGACAATTTGGGCTGGTTGAGGGAGCGTTCACCCACAGTCTGGTACAATTGACAATTTAGGCTGGTTGAGGGATCCTTCACCCACAGTCTGGTATAATTGACAATTTGGGCTGGTTGAGGGATCCTTCACCCACAGTCTGGTATAATTGACAATTTGGGCTGGTTGAGGGATCCTTCACCCACAGTCTGGTACAATTGACAATTTGGGCTGGTTGAGGGATCCTTCACCCACAGTCTGGTATAATTGACAATTTGGGCTGGTTGAGGGAGCGTTCGCTTGCAGGTCTGGTATAATTGACAATTTGGGCTGGTTGAGGGATCCTTCACCCACAGTCTGGTATAATTGACAATTTGGGCTGGTTGAGGGATCCTTCACCCACAGTCTGGTATAATTGACAATTTGGGCTGGTTGAGGGATCCTTCACCCACAGTCTGGTATAATTGACAATTTGGGCTGGTTGAGGGATCCTTCACCCACAGTCTGGTATAATTGACAATTTGGGCTGGTTGAGGGATCCTTCACCCACAGTCTGGTACAATTGACAATTTGGGCTGGTTGAGGGATCCTTCACCCACAGTCTGGTACAATTGACAATTTGGGCTGGTTGAGGGATCCTTCACCCACAGTCTGGTACAATTGACAATTTGGGCTGGTTGAGGGATCCTTCACCCACAGTCTGGTACAATTGACAATTTGGGCTGGTTGAGGGATCCTTCACCCACAGTCTGGTACAATTGACAATTTGGGCTGGTTGAGGGATCCTTCACCCACAGTCTGGTACAATTGACAATTTGGGCTGGTTGAGGGATCCTTCACCCACAGTCTGGTATAATTGACAATTTGGGCTGGTTGAGGGATCCTTCACCCACAGTCTGGTACAATTGACAATTTGGGCTGGTTGAGGGATCCTTCACCCACAGTCTGGTACAATTGACAATTTGGGCTGGTTGAGGGATCCTTCACAAACAGTCTGGTACAATTGACAATTTGGGCTGGTTGAGGGATCCTTCACCCACAGTCTGGTATAATTGACAATTTGGGCTGGTTGAGGGATCCTTCACCCACAGTCTGGTATAATTGACAATTTGGGTTAGTTGAGGGATCCTTCACCCACAGTCTGGTACAATTGACAATTTGGGCTGGTTGAGGGATCCTTCACCCACAGTCTGGTATAATTGACAATTTGGGCTGGTTGAGGGATCCTTCACCCCAAGTCTGGTACAATTGACAATTTGGGGTGGTTGAGGGATCCTTCACCCACAGTCTGGTACAATTGACAATTTGGGCTGGTTGAGGGATCCTTCACCCACAGTCTGGTATAATTGACAATTTGGGCTGGTTGAGGGATCCTTCACCCACAGTTTGGTATAATTGACAATTTGGGCTGGTTGAGGGATCCTTCACCCCAAGTCTGGTACAATTGACAATTTGGGCTGGTTGAGGGATCCTTCACCCACAGTCTGGTACAATTGACAATTTGGGCTGGTTGAGGGATCCTTCACCCACAGTCTGGTACAATTGACAATTTGGGCTGGTTGAGGGATCCTTCACCCACAGTCTGGTATAATTGACAATTTGGGCTGGTTGAGGGATCCTTCACCCACATTTTGGTATAATTGACAATTTGGGCTGGTTGAGGGATCCTTCACCCCAAGTCTGGTACAATTGACAATTTGGGTTAGTTGAGGGATCCTTCACCCACAGTCTGGTACAATTGACAATTTGGGCTGGTTGAGGGATCCTTCACCCACAGTCTGGTATAATTGACAATTTGGGCTGGTTGAGGGATCCTTCACCCACAGTCTGGTACAATTGACAATTTGGGTTAGTTGAGGGATCCTTCACCCACAGTCTGGTACAATTGACAGTTTGGGCTGGTTGAGGGATCCTTCACCCACAGTCTGGTACAATTGACAATTTGGGTTATTTGAGGGATCCTTCACCCACAGTCTGGTACAATTGACAGTTTGGGCCGGTTGAGGGATCCTTCACCCACAGTCTGGTACAATTGACAATTTGGGCTGGTTGAGGGATCCTTCACCCACAGTCTGGTACAATTGACAATTTGGGCTGGTTGAGGGATCCTTCACTCACAGTCTGGTACAATTGACAATTTGGGCTGGTTGAGGGATCCTTCACCCACAGTCTGGTAAAATTTACAATTTGGGGTGGTTGAGGGATCCTTCACCCACAGTCTGGTACAATTGACAATTTGGGATGGTTGAGGGATCCTTTACCCACAGTCTGGTACAATTGACAATTTGGGTTGGTTGAGAGATCCTTCACCCACAGTCTGGTACAATTGACAATTTGGGCTGATTGAGAGATCCTTCACCCACAGTCTGGTACAATTGACAATTTGGGCTGGTTGAGGGATCCTTCACCCACAGTCTGGTACAATTTACAATTTGGGCTGGTTGAGGGATCCTTCACCCACAGTCTGGTACAATTGACAATTTGGGCTGATTGAGAGATCCTTCACCCACAGTCTGGTACAATTGACAATTTGGGCTGGTTGAGGGATCCTTCACTCACAGTCTGGTACAATTGACAATTTGGGCTGGTTGAGGGATCCTTCACCCACAGTCTGGTACAATTGACAATTTGGGCTGGTTGAGGGATCCTTCACCCACAGTCTGGTACAATTGACAATTTAGGCTGGTTGAGGGATCCTTCACCCACAGTCTGGTACAATTGACAATTTGGGCTGGTTGAGGGATCCTTCACCCACAGTCTGGTACAATTGACAATTTGGGCTGGTTGAGGGATCCTTCACCCGCAGTCTGGTAATCTTGAAATCTTGTCAGATAAAATCTTCTTCGTTTGTTTAAAAGCGGATTGTGTTGCACCGTGCTTTATGCTTTACAGTCCAGTGTATTTGTTCTTTAGCGCGTATTTTTACTTCCGCAATAAATAATGTATTTTTTACTCTCCTGCAAGGTAGGATTCTGTTTGTGGTCAGAAATGTTTCTGATAGAAAAACAGTCTTACCAAACCAACGTATCTTCTCAGGCGAATTGCTTGCCTTCTGTTGAATAGATAACTATAGTCCGTTCAGAATCGTTTGCCTAGACATTAATTTATTTTTTTCAAAAACTTATTGTTCATTTGCATTGATCTTTTGAAGTTAGGTTTAGAATGCTAATGTCGCTATAAAAATATTTTTTTTATCAAAGAAATGTGATCCAGTTTCAAAGATGCCTTATTTAACCTATATTTAAAAAAAAGTTAATCGATATTATAAACACCGGCGGGATTATGTAGATGCTTACATCTCACAGCTGATTCTTTAACATATAGGCATGACATTCACGGCTGAATGCGCACCGTCCTAAAATAGTTTCCACTATAAATTTTTATAAAGAAATGTTACATATGAAATTTCCCGTTTAGCACAAAATGACATTTTAGCCGAAACCGGAAATTATGGGACGTCAAAATCACGGCCGTAGACTCGAGTTCGAGTCATAATTCAGAGGCAAATCTCAATATTTACAGAAAGGAGGCGGCACTATCCATATTATCTTCTGCAAGTCTATGTGAGAATGAATATAAAGGCAAAATATTTTACTGAGCATAACATTGCTATAAAGATTTATCAATACTTCTGCAGAGAGCGTAAAAAGGGAAATCTTTATTGTTCTTTATCAAACCCTGAGAAGAGAACAATGCATATTTTAGGTTTGTGTAAACGTTCATTTGATCGAATAGTTAAAGGAAGCGGATATTTATTGCCAACAAATGCAAGAAAGCAAGGAAGGAAAGAAACGTTAGACAGTTTTGATAAGGACCTAGTAAAAAGAGAAATATGTCGAATGTTTGATATAAACGAAGAAGTGACACTTAGAAAGTTGGAGCTTTGGCTGAAAACTAACAACGACATTGAAATATCAAAAACTTCATTATGGAAAATATTAAGAAGTGCAGGCTTCATCTTTAGAAAGTATGCTGGTGGAAAAAACATTATTTGTGAGAAGCCACATCTAGTAGCTCTTAGAAGCAAGTATTTACGTGAAGTGAAGGAAATGCGCGAAAATGATTATGATATTGTTTATTTAGATGAAACTTGGATCAACGCTCATCATACAAATGAAAAGGAATGGCAGTTAGCAGATGGAAGTATTAAAAGATCAGTACCAAGCAGTAAAGGGCAACGTTTGATAGTTGCACATGCAGGTAGCAGACATAATGGGTTGTTGCAGAATGCTCATCTCGTTTTCATTTCAAAATCCATAGACAATAGAGACTACCACTCCGAAATGAATGGGCACATATTTAAAGACTGGATCGAGAAAAGTATCCTTCCAATATTAGATCGACCTTCTTGTCTAATAATGGACAATGCTTCATACCATAACGTAGTTAACGTAGAAGATAGAATCCCAACATCATCAAGTACAAAAGATGCAATCAAAACGTGGCTCATAAAAGAACACATACAAGTTAATGACAGCTACTTGAAACCCGAATTGCTTAGCCTTGTAAAACAGACACAACGTACAAAGATATTTAAAATAGACAAGTTAATTCAAGAACATGGCCATAGATGTTTGAGACTACCTCCATATCATGCACACTTAAATTCTATAGAACTAGTTTGGGCAAAAGTTAAAGGACACGTAGCATATACAAATAAAACTTTCAAATTATGCGATGTTGAGACACTTACAAATCAGGCTCTATCAAATATAAATAAAGACTACTGGGTAAAATGTGAGGATCATGTGTTACGACAAGAAGAGGAATATTGGAAAAAGGATGGTTTGTTGTTTGTTCAGCCGAAAGCAGTAATCGACCTATTTGACTCGTCTGATTCTGAATGATCATTACTCTGATTAAGTCTACAGATAAATAGTTTGATTTGCAAAATTTCCTAGTTGATTTGTTAAACAGTTTATTGTTCAAGACCACCCAAGCAATCAAAAATATGTTATAAGCAAACCAACAACCATTACTTTGAATGGAAGCCTGCTTGAGTCAGTACAGAAGTTCGGCTATCTTGGATCCACTATTACAGCCACACTTTCCTTAGATGAGGAACTAAATGTACGTATTTGAAAGGCAGCGCCAACATTTGGGAAACTCACACCAAGAGCATGGAACTATATCAAATTGACTCTACGAACAAAAGTTGTATATATAATTTAAAATTTGTATACTTGCCACCAAGTAAAATTTTATGGACACGCCTATGGGTCATCGTTGCACTAGATTACTGTAAAACATTTTGATTAGGGTCAAAATAATAGTTACATGGGCAAAGATCAAAGGAATTCGCCGCTTTAAGAAAACCGTTATAGCTAGACATCGAGTAACACATATGTTCTCGTGACATGGCCATTTTAACACCGTATGCCGAAAATCATGTGAAATCATCAAGTACTTTTTGAATTATAAATCATAACATCTCGGCAAACGATTCTGAACGGACTATAACAAGAATGATATGGATATGCTTCGTGAGTTCAGCTTTGTTGTGGAGACTTTTGACACGCGCTGACGATGTTCTCGAAATTAACGACATTGAAACAGCTCATTTTTATCAGAGCCAAGTTCAGTGACAGATTCAGGTTTGTGTAATTGATTGAAGCAGCTTTCTGTGAAATGTGAAAGAAGCATGACCAAATACAGAAATCAGTGAAATTCTTTCTCTGTTTGTCTCAAAACAAGTGCAACATGTCCATGGTGTCTATGATGATCATGACAGTTTAGGTTGGTAAAATATAAAAACATCATAAATTATAAAGTATAGAAACATCATAAATAATAAAATATAGAAACATCATAAATAATAAATTATAGAAACATCACAAATAATAAAATATAGAAACATCACAAATAATAAAATATAGAAACATCATAAATAATAAAATATAAAAAAATTATAAATAATAAAATATTACATCATAAATAATAAAATATAGAATCATCATAAATGCAGCAATTCCTATTGAAGGAGAAATATTGCACTTGTTATGAACGATAATCGTGCATTACCTTTTCTGTGAAAAAAAAACCTGAAATTGATATCTCATGACCAGCAGACATTTCAACGTAAAAAAAGACGTTATTTGGTTGTAATTTGTTAAGCTTCTGTTATTTGTATCAACAACAGCAAATTAACAAGATAAGCATTTAAAATATAAAACAAATAATGGCAACCTGATCTCGTGTTGTTTTTGTGTCTAGCAATATGAGTATAGTGAGGTCTTTAGAACATGCAAGACTGGCGAAGTAAAGTTAGAATATAAAATAACATTGAAAGAGAAGGATGACATTGGACCATACAAATATTAAGAGATTTTGTTGTTGTCGTAGGAAAGAAAAGTAAAGAGCCCCGTCACGCCAAAGTGGCGTATAGGGAATAGTGTTAGTGACCATAAATTTTACAGACCTTCGGCACATGATTTTTGGGGTAATGTGGTCGGTATTACCCCCGTGCCGCTTTACTTTCCCAGAAAAAAATCCTGTTCCCATTTAAGGCTGGGTGAACCCCGAAGCCGTTGGTTGTGACCGAACCCTTCTCCTTTGTAGTCCAGCTCACTAACCACTGAGCTATTTGTCGTTGTCGTACTATAGCCATTTTCAAAATTCATGTCCCTCTAAAAAATATTATAATTTAATAACCGTTTGGTTTCAATTGTTGATATTTTGTAGACTATGTATTGCTATGACGTTTTATAAAGAAATATTCATTGGAAACAAAAATATGGTTCTTATTTTGACTTATTTGTGGTATATAAAAACGAGCACACAAAATGATATAAGTGAGATAAAATGTTTACAGATTCTACTGGTCAACATTACATGAAGATTTCAAAATCCTTATTTTTGCACACTTTTCTCACGCACAAACCACGTCGCACTGTGAACTGAATAGCGAAGCCTAAACTTCCTGTGTGTTCTAATAAATTTACAAAGGCGTTGTAAAATAGAACTCGTGGACTGGGAGTAATTACACTTAAAGATGACATTCGTTATACTTCAATATATCGCGATGACGATTTGTCAATATTTCTGCAGAGAGAGTAAGTAAGCGATTCTTTATCGTTCCTTGTCAAACCCTGAGAAGAGAACAATGCATATTTTTGGGTTAAGTAAACTGGTCATTTCATCACTGGGTCCAAGAATGTGGATATTTATGCCCATGAAATACAAAAAAGGAAGGATAAAAGGGAGTATTAGATAATTTTGATAAAGACTTTTCTACCTTTCCAAAAGATAAGGTTTTTTTTATGTTTGTTTTGAATAAATCAGTGACAGTTAGAAAATTGAAGACTAGGCTGAGAACGAACAACGGTATTGAGGTTTTGAAAACTACACCATCAAGAGTAGTTAGAAGTGCATGCTTCACCTTTAGAAAGTGTTGGTGAAAAAAAGATAAACATCATTTGTGAGAAGCCACATCTTATAGCTGTGAGAAGCAAGTATTTACGTGAAGTCAAGGAAATCCATAAAAACGGTTATGATGTTGTATATTTAGATGAAACATGGATCAATGATCAAAATTTAGTCCCAATGTCAAAAAAGTTCGTCTCATACTCCAAAAATTAGACTCAAAACCCAAACAGTTTACTCCCAAATCCCAAAAAGTTAGAACCAAAGACAAAAATGTTACACCTAAATGCCAAAAATTTAGTCACAAAGGCGAAATACTTAGACTCAAAGCCTAAACAGTTTACTTTCAAAGTCAAAAAGTGTAGTCAGAAGACAAAAAAAATATTAGATACAAATTAAAAAATATTAGATCCAAACTCACAAAAATGTAATCCCAATGTAAAAAAAAGTTCGTCTCATACTCCAAAAGTTAGACTCAAAACCAAAAAGTTTACTCCCAAAGTCCAAATAATCAAACCCAAAGCCCCAAAAGTTAGTATCAAAGACAAAAAAGTTACACCTAAATGCCAAAAAATTAGTCCCAAAGGCAAAATATTTCGATTCAAATCCAAAACATTAGACCTAAACCCATAAAAGTTATACTCGAAGACCAAACTGTTAGATACAAAGTCAAAAATCTTAGATCCAAACTAAAAAAAAAATTAAACGAGGTCACGTCTCTACTATAACTTTACTAAAAGAAAGTACTACTACTCATGAAAGTTATGACCCTGACATAACTCTACTAAAAGAAAGTATTACCAAAAATGAAGGCTATGCCCCACCCCTCCCCCGACATAACTCTACTAAAAGAAAGTACTATCAAACATGTAGGCTATGCCCCTGACATAACGTTACTATTAGAAATGTATACCCCCAACTATTTTTATGGATACGCCTATAAAATTGTTTTTAAAAGATTAAATGTATACTCTACTCTTACGCCAAACTTTATTTTAGACACAACCATATAACAATTGTGCTTAAAAAAGTCAATTTTATGTTTCATACCCCCCCCCCCCCACCACCATTTTTAAAAGACACACCTTTGCAATAGTTTAAAAAAATTAAATTTACACTCTAGTCTTACACCGAACTTTATTTTAGTCACGACCATATAATAAAATTGCTTAAAGAAATCAATTTGATGTTTCTTACCCCCAACCATTTTTTAATGGAGACGCCTTTGCAATTGTTGAAAAAAAATTAAACTTACATTCTTGTCATACCTCAAATTTTATGTTAGACATGCCCATATAGATTGATGAAAAAAAACAATTCTATTATTCTTACCCCAACCATTTTTTTATAGATACGACTATGAAATTGTAAAAAAAAATAATTTAAAATTAACCTCTAGGCTTAGCCCAAACTTTAGATACGCCCATTAAAAAAAATTGCTTAACAAGTCAATTAAAAATAAGTAGTGATTTATTGGTTTTAAAAGTAGTAAAGAGCCTCCGTCACGCCAAGTGGCATATAGGGAATATGGTGTTAGTGACCATAAATTTTACAGACCTTCAGCACATGATTTTTGGGGGAATGTGGTCGGTATTACGCCCGTGCTGCTTTACTTTCCCAGAACAAATCCGGTACCCATTTAAGGCTGGGTGAACCCGGAAGCCGTCGGTTGGGATCGAACCCTACCTCTTGTCCTTTGTAGTCCAGTTCACTAACCACTGAGCTATCGCGGCTCCTATTTTATAGCTATTAGACACTGCAAATGTTGGGTTCAGGCCCAACCAAATAGCAAATTTTGGGCTTGCACGAAATGTTGTAAAGAGAAGAGGCAAAATGGGCCCTGAACCACGCTTTTGAGGTGTCTAAGGGCCTTAATTCACTACTTACCATCACACTGCAATATATACTGAATCGAACGTGCAGACAAACTAGCTAAGGAGGGAGGGAGAGATTACCACAAGAGAACCATCTGGTCAGCTACGATGAAGCCAAAGCTATTATCGAAGGCCAATATCATGAAAAATGGAAACAAGAACACCCAAAGTATAACGAGAGGGACGGATGGAGGGATCAAGTCATCATACTTCGCCTACGCACTGGCCACCACAGAATGAGAACCCACATGTTCACCAAACTCAAAATAGGAACTACCAGCCAGTGCCACTGTACCCTGGATAACATGAAAACTAAAAACGTTCTACAGGATTGCCCACAGCACACAGGCATGAGGAGGACAATGTGGCCGCACCCACCTCCCTGGAAGAGAAACTATACGGGGCAACCGAATCACATGAACAGACAGCTGCTTTCATAAGAGAGTCCGGGTCCTAGTCTGAATAAGCCATGGTCGCAGCAGAAAAAGAAGAATGTCCACAACATTAAGAACAGTAATTTTAAGAGAAGAGCTTCCACTATTATGTATCACGTGCCAAGTTAAAGATCAGTAAACTTGATTATGAATTATGACAGAATAGTCTGTGATGATTACTTGTTGACTAAGTTGTGATCAATGTGAGGTGGCTCTAACTATAACCAAGGTAGATAAATAGCCAACCCTGTTATAATTGATTGTCTGTCAACTTTTAAACAAAAATGATATCAATATTCCGCAACAGCCCATTATGTCTGCTACCAGCTTGTGCAACTACCAAGCGCTGCCCTTAGCTGCTAGGTACTGATCTTGTTAACACTTCCATCTGATGCCTGTCATTTCTTTTCATCTGTGTGGTGAGCATTGATCCATGTTTCATCTAAATATACAACATCATAACCGTTTTTATGGATTTCCTTGACTTCACGTAACTACTTGCTTCTCACAGCTATAAGATGTGGCTTCTCACAAATGATGTTTATCTTTTTTTCACCAACACTTTCTAAAGGTGAAGCATGCACTTCTAACTACTCTTGGTGGTGTAGTTTTCAAAACCTCAATACCGTTGTTCGTTCTCAGCCTAGTCTTCAATTTTCTAACTGTCACTGATTTATTCAAAGCAAACATAAAAAAAAACTTATCTTTTGGAAAGGTAGAAAGGTCCTTATCAAAATTATCTAATACTCCCTTTTATCCTTCCTTTTTTTGTATTTCATGGGCATAAATATCCACATTCTTGGACCCAGTGATAAAATGACCCGTTTACTTAACCCAAAAATATACATTGTTCTCTTCTCAGGGTTTGACAAGGAACGATAAAGAATCGCTTACTTACTCTCTCTGCAGAAATATTGACAAATCGTCATCGCGATATATTGAAGTACAACGAATGTCATCTTTAAGTGTAATTACTCGCAGTCCACGAGTTTTATTTTACAACGCCTTTGTAAATGTATTAGAACACACAGGAAGTTTAGGCTTCGCTATTCAGTTCACAGTGCGACGTGGTTTGTGCGTGAGAAAAGTATGCAAAAATAAGGATTTTGAAATCTTCATGTAATGTTGGCCAGTAGAATCTGTAAACATTTGATCTCATTTATATCATTTTGTGTGCTCGTTTTTGTATACCACAAAGAAGTCAAAATAAGAACCATATTTTTGTTTCCAATGAATATTTCTTTATAAAACGTCATAGATAATTTTCCAACCAGTCTACAAAATATCAGCAATTGAAACCAAACGGTTATTAAATTATAATATTTTTTAGAGGGACATGAATTTTGAAAATGGCTATAGTACGACAACGACAAATAGCTCAGTGGTTAGTGAGCTGGACTACAAAGGAGAAGGGTTCGGTCACAACCAACGGCTTCGGGGTTCACCCAGCCTTAAATGGGAACAGGATTTTTTTCTGGGTAAGTAAAACGGCACGGGCGTATTACCGACCACATTACCCCAAAAATCATGTGCCGAAGGTCTGTAAAATTTATAGCCACTAACACTGTATTCCCTATACGCCACTTTGGCGTGACGGGGCTCTTCACTTTTTTTTTCTATGACAACAACAAAATCTCTTAATATTTGTATGGTCCAATGTCATCCTTCTCTTTCAATGTTATTTTATATTCTAACTTTACTTCGCCAGTCTTGCATGTTCTAAAGACCTCACTATACTCATATTGCTAGACACAAAAACAACACGAGATCAGGTAGCCATTATTTGTTTTATATTTTAAATGATTATCTTATTAATTTGCTGTTGTTGATACAAATAACAGAAGCTTAACAAATTACAACCAAATAACGTCTGTTTTTACGTTGAAATGTCTGCCCGTCATGAGATATCAATTTCAGGTTTTCTTTTTCACAGAAAAGGTAATGCACGATTATCGTCCATAACAAGTGCAATATTTCTTCTTCAATATGAATTGCTGCATTTTTGATGATTCTATATTTTATTATTTATAATGTTTCTATATTTTATTATTTATGACGATTCTACATTTTCTTATGTATGATGTTTCTATATTTTATTATTTATGATGTTTTTATATTTTACTAACCTAAACTGTCATGATCATCGTAGACACCATGGACATGTTGCACTTGTTTTGAGACAAACAGACAAAGATTTTCACTGGTTTCTGTATTTGGTCATGCTTCTTTCACATTTCACAGAAAGCTGCTTCAATCAATTACACAAACCTGAATCTGTCACTGAACTTGGCTCTGATAAAAATGAGCTGTTTCAATGTCGTTAATTTCGAGAACATCGTCAGCGAATGTCACAAGTCTCCACAACAAAGCTGAACTCACGAAGCATATCCATATCATTCTTGTTAGTTATCTATTCAACAGAAGGGAAGCAATCCGCCTGAGAAGATACGTTGGTTTGGTAAGACTGTTTTTCTAACAGAGACATTTCCGACCACAAACAGAATGCTACCTTGCAGGAGAGTAAAAAATAAATAAATTATTAAGGAAGTAAAAATGCGCGCTAAAGAACAGATACACTGGACTGTAAAGCATAAAGCACGGTGCAACACAATCTGCTTTTAAACAAACGAAGAAGATTTTATCTGACAAGATTTCAATGAAATTCCTTCTACTTTTACGAAAAGAAAACGATACCCATTACGCCTAATGGGGCATAACGAATATAGCATTAGTAATAATATTGTTCAAATCATTAGTACGTTTGTTTGTTGTTAGAATCATCATCACTGCACACCGAATGAATCCATAGATGCTCCTATATCTATATCTATTATCATTTATCTATTTTTTCCCTTATCAAATCATTTCGACTTAGAGTAGTATTGACGTTTTGGGTTCATTCTTGGATCTTCATGATTTTCTCTTTCCATGTCGATTCCAAGACAATATCTGTCCTGCTATGCTGGCGTCAGGTTTTCGTAGATGGCATACATACTATTAGATTTACTTAAATTATCTTATTCCTTTTCTTGCCGTATTTTTCCTTAAGTCGCTATTAGCTGTTGCTGTTATGTGTTTTCATTTACACTCACACATTTGTTTACCTCTTAATATGAATTAACACAAATTGAATACTTTTTCACATGTATCAAAAATGACAATATTTTATTCGTTTTCATACACACTTGTTTTCCTACAGTTTTTTCCCTTCAAATACCATTTTGCAAGAATGTTAAAGCATTTTTTTACGTGTGGTTGTGTAGTGCGAATTCAAGGATTCTGTTTCACTGAGATTGCTACCGCAGTCTGAAAGTTTGTAATTATAATATTTCAGTATAAGGAAATGGTATTGTGCTATTTCACCTGTAGGCCTGTGTGGTCCGACCTTACAGTCAGGATCTATCGTCGATGCGATAGAGAATGTTGAACGAACTAAGTGTATCGTTCTGACTCATTGGTTTGTCAAACTTTTCATTACGTGGAACCCTCATTTAAATACGGTTTGTAGTCGCGGACCCGCAGGATTCAACTTCAACATTCTCTCTTTCCATTTAGCTACAAAATATCAACTATTCTTCAAACTCTCGCGGATCCCCTATGACGTCACCGCCAACCCCTTGGTAGCTGCGGACCTCAGTTTGAGAACTTTTGATAAAACTTACTTTACTTGTGGTTTCAGTTTATGAAGAGCACTGTTTGTTGTTTGTTATTTGTTTCTTCTTCTTCTTATATCGAGAAATAGTTGATATCATGTCCCTCCATAATCTTCAATCTTTCCAACGTTACTCGTGCCACGCCGTTAAACCATCTAGCAATCCAGCATCTTTTTGCATTTCTTAGCCATAGCCCTGCGACATTCCATTTATTTGTTGTTGTTGTTGTTGTTTATTATTCCATCGAGCCTCTTCTTCACACACGCCCCACACGTGTAATTTACAGAAAAAAATAACAAAGTTGTGAAATATGGATTTTCATAATCAAATGTTTTTACTAGATAATCGTCCCTTGCTATATGCGATTAATCTATGTTCTATTTTTCTGCTGTGCCTTTTGTTAAAGAAGAATTGTGATATTACCGTGGTACTATTAGCTACAGTAATTAACAAACACAATCCAGTTTACATCTTTTTAAGTCTCGAGTTGTTGTGTCTCTGAAGAAGTATGTCAAGGCCAATGAATTTCATTTTTAAAGTCTACCAGGAAGTGAATTAATTTCCTGTGAACTCTCGCCTGTAATGTTATATTAACTGTCAGCAATAATGTCAGTATACACTTCGCAAGCAAAGGTTTACAAATTAATAAACAGCCGTTATTCCAAATTGACAGAAGAGTGTAGACGTCATTATGAAGCAACTGAAAATGGAGAAATAATTATTGTATATAATATTCTAAACAAGAATAAGTGGATCTTCTTCTTCTTCTTCTTTCTTTCCTCAGCTGCCTTTCAGCGTCGAGGGGAGATATAATAATCTATCTCCATCCTCTGTGTATTTCTCTGAGCCTAGAAACATGTATCCCTTACCGACCTGCTGAGTCAGTCGTAAGTTAAGGGCTTAACTTCAGAAAAACTCACGTCGGGGGTTTAGCCCGACTGATGATTCCCCAACGTGTTTGATCGCTAAGGTCTTACATGGGATCTTTCACGATCTAACTGTAAATAATAAAAATAAGTGGACGGACATACAAAAAGACATAGCAACCATTGAGAGTCAATGTAAACGTACATAAAAAAGAAACAGCGACAGATTAATGTGAGGCCGAAACGTCATTATTTTTTTTGTATCGTTCTTTTAAGTAAGTTGTAAAGATACGTATTATTTACTTATGTCGCTCTTTGTTTCGTTTCATCTTCCTCTTGGGCCTCAAGACGGCGCATAGGGTGGAAATCATAGTTCTCCACGATTGACGCTCTGCTGCTAGTTCTTGTACTTCTTGGTTGTTTCTTTGTCCCGTGGTTGAGCCTTCCCCAAATAATTGTTTTGCGTAGCAATTCTCTTGGTCTGCCTTATTTTCTTTTACTAGATAGTTTCCACGTGAATGCCCGACGTCTTTCTTCATTCATTCTCAGCACGTGACCGATGTGTTTACAACGCCACCTTCTTATAAAGCTCGATACGTATTCTTGTTTTGATTCGTCTCTTATCTGTGTTCATGGCATAGGCGTCGTGGTTGTCGCTTCTACCAGAGTCAATGATGTGCTCTTTGTTTACCAACGACGAAATGTTTGACACTTATATTCAAATGAACTGGCAAAATCATCAACTGGTGGGCTGAAAAATGTAGTGTATAATCAAGGCAAGAGAGAGTAGAAGAATGTCCCGAGGTGACGACATTTTGTTACGGAGACAGCACATTTTGAGTGATAAAGTTGTGCGAGGTGACATTAACAAATGTCATAGTGGAAACAGAAAAAGCAAACATGTAATACAAATATGAACTGGACTACAAAGGACAAAAGGTAGGGTTCCATCCCAACCGACGGCTCCGGTTCACCCACCCCTTAATGGGTACCGGATTTTTTTTCTGGGAAAGTAAAGCGGCACGGGGGTAATACTGACCACATTACCCCAAAAATAATGTGCTGAAGGTCTGTAAAATTTATGGTCACTAACACCATATTCTCTATACGCCACTTGGTGGCGTGACGGGGCTCTTTACTAATACAAATAGAAATATGCACATAAAACATTCACATAAAGAGCCAGCAATTTATATGTGTTTTATGATTGATTTACTGTAATGGTGTGTAGATTAATGGTTTATCGATGTCTTTTTTTATAATCAATGTACAGTTGTAGTAGGTATTTTCTTATATTATATACATTTACCCTTTGATGTGTAGTACATCTCTTTCTCTAGTTTCATTATTTCATCTCTTGTCCCTCTGTTTACTTCTCCTCGACTAACCTGCTCGATCATCCTAGATGTAGTAGAATTTATCTGTTTGTCATTGTTTTGTTGATGTTGTTCTCGTTTTCTGAAGAAGGCTGCATGAAGGTCGAAGCGTCAGTATTTTGTTGTGTTCCTTTTTTGTAAAGCTGTACAATATCTTATAGGAATGATCGTTACACCACACTACTTGCTCCTTGCTACCAGCCTTACCGTAGCACCGGAATTATTTGCTTGTTCCCTACAGTATTGGTGAGATATTTGAGAAAAACACTTGGAGTGACCAGAAGAGACAGAATTAGAAATGATGTCGTAATTGAGCATTGAATCTAACTACATACACAGACAACTGAAATGGTTTGCTCATCTGGAGAGAATGCCAACAGATTAGAACAAAACATAAACGAGGAGATGGAAGAAGAGCCCGTAGTAGATACAAAGAAAAATGGAGTGACAACATCCGAAAAACGCACATCAAGTGACAATATGCAAGAATGGCTAGAACTATGAGGGGAGGTCAAAAAGTAATGCACACCAATTTTTTTCTCGGCTAATAATAAAGATAGGAATATGAAATTTTGCACACTTGGAATATGACATGTTCCAATTATGTGCACCAAATTGCACAGCATTCTGATAAATATTACGCAATCTATGAACCGTTAAAATGGAGCTTGTCAACAATGTCCGTTACAAACAGCGAATTGTCATAGAATTTCTGGTTGCGGAAAAAGAAACTGTGGCAAACATTCATAAACGACTGTGTGCAGTGTACAAATGTTCTGCAGTCGATAGGAGCACAGTTAGTCGCTGGGTTCAGAGAATTAAAGCTGCAGAAAGTGTACGAGTGGAGCTGCATGATTTACCGCGTTCTGGACGTGTTGCCTCGGCTACCAGCACAGACATGTTAAACCGGGCTGATGCCATTATTCGTAAGGATAGGCGTATCACTAGTCAGCAATTGGCATTACAGCTTACAGTCAGCAAGGGAAGTGCAATCGCAATTTTTAAAACTCTCGGATATTCAAAGATTTGCGCTCGATGGGTTCCTCGGTGCCTAACAAATGATCACAGAGTTCAAAGGAAAACATTCTGTTCTGAATTGTTGGAGCGTTTTGGTGTTGAAGGAGAAATGTTTTTGTCAAAAATTGTTACCGGTGACGAAACGTGGGCACATCATTATGAGCCTGAAACAAAAATGCAGTCAATGGAATGGCATCATCCGCAGTCACCAAAAAGAAAAAAATTCAAAACATCTCCATCAGCCGGAAAGGTGATGATCACTGTCTTCTGGGACATTGATGGTGTGATTCTTGTTGATGTAATGACAAGAGGTGAGACAATCAACTCGACAGCTTACATCAATACACTGACAAAACTCAAAAATCGGTTCCACAGAGTTCGGCCTAATAAGCCATCTGCAGATTTGTTGCTTCAACATGACAATGCACGCCCTCACACAAGTCTGGTAACACGGGAAGCAATCAACAAATTTGGTTGGACTGTACTGCCCCATCCTCCTTACAGCCCTGATCTGGCTGCCTCAGATTTCCATCTGTTTGGACCACTCAAAAAATTCCTGCGTGGGACACACTTTGACAATGATGAGGATGTGATCCGTGCAGTTAAAAAATGGCTACGCGAGCAGGACAAAACTTGGTACAAACGAGGCATTCATAACCTAGTTTCGCGTTGGCGTAAGGCAATACGCTTGGACGGAGATTATGTTGAAAAATAGGTAGTGTAAAGGGATGTTCAGCTACAATCTGTGAAAATTTCACACATTTTGCCCGAATAGTTTCCGAGAAAAAAAATTGGTGTGCATTACTTTTTGACCTCCCTACAAGGGGTATAACAGAAAGTGAAGAGAGAGAGAGGGGGAGGGGCGGGGAGGGTCCAGTAATGGTTTTTGTTGTTTTCGGAGATAAATGTACAATTGTAACACGTCAATTTGGCGAAAACTTAAAATTCAAGAACTTTTGTTCATAAAGAACATCTCTCTCTCTCTCTCTCTCTCTCTCTCTCTCTCTCTCTCTCTCTCTCTGCGATCAAGACTCAATCAGAGTAGGATTCCAAACTCCGTCATGAAGTCAGCTGTCTGTTTGAGTTATTCGATTGCCCCATATATTTTTTCTTCCAGGGAGGTGGGCGTGGACCACATTGCTCTTCTCAAGACTGTGTACTGGGGGCAATCCTGTAGAACATGTTTTGTAGTTATATTGTCCAGTGTACAATGGCATAGGCTGGTTGTACCTATTTTGAATTTGGTGAACATGTGATTCCTCATTCTATTGTGGCCTGTGCGTAGGCAAAGTATGATGACTTGATCCCTCCTTGATAGTTGGTGGTATCCGTCACTCTCGTTATGCTTTGGGTGTTCTCGTTTCCATTTTTCATGGAACTGACCTTTGAGGATGGATTTGGCTTCATCATAACTGAGCAGATGGTTCTCTTGTGGTAATCTCCCTCCCTCTTTAGCTAATTTGTCTGCGCGTTCGTTCCCTTGTATATTACAGTGTGATGGTATCCACTGAATGACTACTCTGGACGTTATTCCATAGTTGGTCCAGGGTTGTTCTCAAGTCATCTAGTTCATTGTTCTTGGGGCTTTTTAGAGCTGATAGTATTGACAGTGCATCAGTCAGAATCACCAATTTATTGTGCATGTTATTTTTGTGTTGAGTAGCCAGTGTTGCAGCATCTCTGATGGCCTCAGTTTCTGCTTTAAAATTGTTTGAGAATTTTCCAGTAGCTATTGACCTGGTGATCTCATCCTGATTATTCAGCGTCAGGAACAAACCTCCCCCTCCATTTCTGGTGGCATTTGTAGCAGAGCCATCTGTGTATATGTGGGACCAAGAGTCCTGTGGGTAGGTATCGTGTATGTGTTTTTCTGCTACGTGTTTTCTTTCTGTGTCTGATTGGGTGCTTTTTTTCATGATTTCTGTTATATTTTCCTTAAGTTCTCGTATTTTATGTTTTTTCCATGAGGAATAAAGAACATAAAAACAAGGAAAATAAATTACTTTGGTCATGTAAAAATGGCCTAGAGAAGGAAATCATGGGACCGGGGGGGGGGGGGGGTGGCATAGTTCCAGTAAAATTAAGGTGACCAGGTGGGTTTTTTTCCGGGACAGTCCCGATTCTTACCGTTTTTTCAACCTTTATCCCAGATTTGATACTTTCCCGAAAAAATTTGTCCCGATTTTTTAGCGTTTGTGCCGGATTTGTTAAAATACATTAGGGACACAAACGTTTACCAATTTTGCTAACATGGTAAACGTCTCTTCGACTTACAAATAGACATTATTCCGTTGTTGTGTAGAAAATGTTTAACAAGTTGAACTGGCTGTTCATCTGGCGAAACAGTAACAGTAAAATGCGCTCCAAGTTGTAAATCTTGTAGACTGAAACTGAAACTCAATAACGCTTAATTCAATAACTCCCCATAAAGTTTTGTAAGCTATATTGTTAGGTGTTTTAAATTCATCATCATCATTGAGTGCCTTCTCCGCAACGAAGGTTGGCTACCATCGAGCGCCATTCCACTCTGTCTCTTGCTTTGATGGTGCAGGTTGTTATAGGCTGATTTGTCCATCTTTTTATATTACTCGTCCATGTTAGTCTTGGTCTGCCTCTGCATCATTTACCTTGTATTTCCCCTTATAGGATTACTTTTAGTAGGTTGTTGTGTCTTTTAACATGGCCCAAAAATCGTATTTGTCTTGTTTGAATTGTTTTTAGTAGTTCTCTTTTCATTTTTAGTTGTTTTAAGACTTCATCGTTTGTTTTCTTTTCCTTCCATCCAACTCTACCTATTCTTCTATATATCCACATTTCAAAGGCTTCAGTTCTCTGTTTTTTTTCTCTTGTCTAATGTCCATGTTTCTGCACCATATAGGAATATTGAGAAGACGTAACATTTTGCTATTCTTAGTTTTAGCCCTGGTGTTATTTGTTTTGATGTTAGTATGTTCTTCATGACATTAAAATTACTTTTTGCCATTCCTATTCTTTTATTTATTTCAGTTGTACATTTTCCATCACTGGTTATAGTATGTCCAAGGTAGTTGTAGCTCTGAACTGTCTCCAGGTCTATTCCTTCTATTTTGATATCCACTTGTGGGTTTTGAGTATCTTCTTTGTTTATGATAATAGTTTGAGTCTTTTTGATATTCATATATAGTCCATATTTTTTGCTTGTCATGTTTATTTCATTAAGTAATTGTTGTAGATCTTTAGGATTTTCTGCTAGTAGAACAGTATCGTCAGCATATCTTAGGTTATTGATTATCGTTCCATTAATTTGTAGGCCTGGAATCTCTATGATGTTTTTAAAGATTTGCTCAGTGTATAGATTGAACAAACTTGGTGATAGGATGCATCCCTGTCTTACTCCTCTTTTTATATCAATGGGTGTAGAGTTCTCTTTGTTATATGTTATTATTGCTGTGTGCTCACAGTATAGATTACATAATAGTCATATGTCCATGTCATCTAGATGTATCTCTTTTAGGCATTCTATAAGTTGTTTGTGGAGTACTCTATCAAAAGCTTTGGTGTAGTCTATGAAGCAGGCATATATTGGTTTGTTTACTATTGTGTATTTTTCGATTAATGTTCTCATGCAGAATATGGCTTCTTTTGTCCCGCTATTTATCCTAAATCCAAATTGCTGCTCATCTAATTCAGTATTGATTTTATTCTGAATCCTTCCTTGTATAACTTTTAGCAAGATTTTTGTAACATGGCTCATTAGGCTTATTGTTCTAAAGTCACTGCATTCAACTGCACCATTCTTTTTAGGAAATGCAATGAAAGTTGATTTCTTTAGTTCATTTGGTATGTATCCTGTGTGGTATATGTCGTTGCATATGTCTGTAATCACTTCAATGCCAAAATCTTCTAGTGCCTGTATCATCTCTATCTGTATGCTGTCAGGTCCTGCTGCTTTTCCCTTTTTCATTGTTTTTATAGCTTTTTCCACCTCAGATTTTAAGATTGTATAGCCTGATGTACATTTTATAACTGGTTTCTTGTCCCTTTGATCCTGAAATAGTTCTGTTATATATTCCTGCCATCTATCTATAATATCTTTATTGTCTGTTAGCATTTTTCCTTTTTTGTCTGCAATGCATCCACCTTCTGTGGCTTTTTTATTTTTATTAGTCATTCTCTTTATTTCTGTGTGCATTCCTCTTAAGTCTTGTTTGCTTTCCATAGTTTCTATTTCTATACATTTTTGGCTGAGCCAGTCTTCTTTTGCCTTTTTGCACATTTTGCGTATTTCATTATCTATTTTATTGTATTGGGCAGTGTTCTTCGCTTGTCTCCTTTCTTCCATTTTTTCTAAGATTGTGTTAGTTATCCATTTTTGTTTTTTGTTCTTTTCTCTTTTGGGTAAGGTGTCGCAGGTTTCTTGTATGCTTTTCTTTATGCATTGCCATTTGGTTGCTACTTTTTCATCAGGATTTTCTCTTCTGTATTGTTCAATTCCTTCTTCTAGTAGCTTCTGGTATGTGTTCTTTACTTGTATTGTATAGGTATCTTTAATATCTTTTTGATCTAAAGCTGTTATATCTAGTGGATTTGTTGATAATTAGACTTTTGCTTGTTTCTCTTTAGTTTGATTTTCATTTTAATCATTACATGATTGTGATCTGAATTAATATCTGCTCCTAGGTAATAATAATGTTTTAATTAGTTTTAAAATATATGTATTATTCACTTGAAAAAGACGGAAGAAACTTCATTTTATTGATGGAAAATTTAAGTCAAATTAATCCGTCCCGGATTCTTTTCTTCTTTTCTCTTTCACTGATACCTAAAAGGTGTCATGGTTTATATCATGTGTCGTTCTTGTACTGTCGAATTGTTTGAATTAGTGATTTTCCTTTGTTGTTACATGTCTCTGTCACTGCATCTATCCATCTTCTTCTGGGTCTTCCTCTTGGTCTTTTTCCATGCATTCTCGAGAAGAACGCCCTTGATGGTGATTGGTGAGGATTCATTCTGACCAGGTGGCCACACCATTTAAATTGTTGTTGTTCTATATATTCTTGGCAGGGTTTTGTTCCTACCATTTTTCTTATGGTTTCATTTGGTATTCTATCTCTTCTTGTGTTGTTTGTTCCTTTTCTCAAGCAACGCATCTCACAAGTATTGATCTTTCTTAAATGTGATTTAGAAAGGGTCCATGTTTGACTTTCATAGCACAAAGTTGGTATGAAGATGCTATTTATCATTTGTTGTTTAGCTGGTATAGAAATGTTTGGATGTCTTAGCAATGGTGAAAGCTGGTATGTGACAGCTTTTGCTTTTTGTATTCTCATGTCAATTTCTCTGTCTAGTTTTCCATCTTCTGTGAACATTGTGCCTAAATACTTGAATTCCTCTACTTGTTTTATTTCTTAATCTTTGATCTTGATGTTTAATGGGTGTCTTAATTTGCTTATTCTTATAGCCTCTGTTTTTGCTGTGTTAATGTTCATACTGTAGTTTGTGCAGCTTTTATCTAGAGATGTTAAATGCTGTTGTAGCAGGTTTTCATCCTCATATATTAGGCATTGGTCATCTGCGACGAGTAGCTCATTGATGTTGGAGTTTTCTACCTCTATGTTATTATTTGATTTGTCCTTATTGTTGGTTGTTTCCTGATTGATTTAAATCCCTGATTAGGGTTTCAAAAATATGGTCACCTTAAGAAAAATGGGGGAGAGGACGACCTAGAAGAAAATGGGTGCAAAATATACGTCACAGACAAGCTGGGATCGACTGCTGCAGAAGCTGGGCCGTAGTTCATATATTTTCTGGATCTCTTCGGAATGTGTATCATATCCAGTTCCACTGTTATTGCTGTGGTCTGTTGTTCTTCATTGTACCTGTTGTGAGTGATTCTAACAAGTTTCCTCAGACGAGTCGTATGAAAACGATTATGTTTTGTTTTCATTTTCCTTCTCTGTCTTCTCCAGAATTCAGATCAACATAAATTAATCAGCAGCGATGCCCGGCTTTAAACGTCAATTACTCGTCGACGGAAAGAATATGAGTACCTCTAGGGTCGGAGTTATCTGCCTGTGCGGCGAGGGACCCCTGTGCACACAGCTGCCAGTAAAAAACGGATTAACACGTAAACTTCCGTTCCTATGCTTTAGGGACCTCGCTAGAGGTGAAAGCTGTCGAACGTAAACACACAAAAAAATTTTTTTAATCAATAAAGTCTTAACAAGTGAAAGATTTTCCGCGTGTGAAGGCTCGAAAGAACAAAAGAGATTGTGAGAAAGCTAAACAAATAAAGACAAATGCCTAAGAAGATATTCGGTGTACAATGGAAAGAATTCAAGAATAATATAAAGATAAGAGAAATGGCCATGCAACCAACTATCTCATCTACAATTAGGAAGAGAAGATGTACAAATGTCGGACATGTGTTGAGAAGAGACAACAACAGAATTTCAAAACAGGCTTTTCTATGGGAAACATCAGGGTACTGAAAAAGCAGGAAGACCAAGAGAGACACCAAAAAGAACATTTATAAGAGAAGCAAAATTGGCAGACATAGACTCATTATGTAAGATGGAATATCTCCCACAGAAGATGGATAGCGAAATACACAACAAGCCCTATGTGACGTCTGGCGGCGCGGGAATGATCCAGATACAACCTGAAGACTGCGTCATCAGCAAACCTTAGGTAAAGTGTTGTGTCAACAACATGTTGTATGTGAACGATACAGTCTTAATCGCTAAGAGGGAAAATGAGTTACAGAAAATGGTTGACATTATAGTGAGTAAAGTACAAATAAAGGCCTCAACAGCATAAAGGACTAATGGTTGCAACAAAGAAAAAGACATCTAAATGCGCAATTAAAGTAAGTGGAACAATATAAAAACATGTCAATAGATTTAAATAACCGGGAATGATGTTAACTTCGTACGGTAGCTGTACAACAGAGATAAGGTGCTAAATCGCTCAGGCAAATGTAGCATTCCAAGAGTGAAATATGCATTAGATGTTTGTCAATGGAAACAGAAAGCGAGTATATCAAAGCTATGTGGAGCCAGTCTTGACGTGCGGGTGTGAATCCTGGACAGCAGACAATCGTTTCAGGCTACTTAAATGTTTATTATTTTGTGTGTGCCTGGTTGTTGTCTATAGGGTTTGGTCTAAACTCAAGTCACTCATTGGCTTCCTAGCTCGATCTAGGTTCTTGAAAGAATGTATGATGTTCTCTAGAGGTGTGACTATGAAGCTCCGTCCTTGCATGAACAACTCATGGGTGAACCTTCTTGGTCCGTGATAGCTTTCCTTCCTCCAGGTTATACACTTAATTCTATCAGCAGGAAATTCATATTTGATCTAAATTCATATTTGATCTAAATTCATATTTGATCTAAATTCATATTTGATCTAAATTCATATTTGATCTAAATTCATAAAAAGTAAAAGTTAAGTACCCCAGCCACGCCAAGTGGCGTATAGGGAAATATGGTGTTAGTGACCCTATATTTTACAGACCTCCAGCACATGATTTTTGGGGTAATGTGGTCGGTATTACGCCCGTGCTGCTTTACTTTCCCAGAAAAAAAATTCCAGTACCCATTTAAGGCTGGGGAAATCGGAAGCCGTCGGTTGGGATCGAACCCTACCCCTTGTCCTTTGTAGTCCAGTTCGCTAACCACTGAGCTATCGCGGCTCCCGATCTAAATTAATATTTGATCGAAATTCATATTTATTCTCGTTTACATCTGAAGTTCATGGTTGCAGAGTTATTTATGGCCGCTGAAAGTGCTATTATTTTCTGTAACTCTCTTAACTTCTTGTATATCTCTTCTAAGCTATTTCTATCCTTCACCTCGTTAGGGCCCTATACTGTTACAACAGCATTTGAAGAAAACCAAAGGGCAACAATCCATAGACTATCTCTCTTCAAAGTTGACACGCAAATGAGGATGGAAAAAGTGAAATGAAGGTTTTCGACAAATGTAACTATTTCGCTGATGATTACTGAGTCTCAGATTTTCTAGCAGCTGTATCTTTTTTACCTGTCAAGTACATTGTTTGAAATAAGCTAAATTTATTTTAATTTTTTCATGAACATTGCACTGTTATGACTATTGGTGAAAATGTAATCATTGTTTCCTTATTTAGCAGTCTACTTATGTCTCTCTTAGATTCGAGTCTACTGCTCTTCCGAGCAGTGTATGATGAATCTTCCGAGCAGTGTATGATGAATCTTACGAGCAGTGTATGATGAATCTTACGAGCAGCGTATGATGAATCTTACGAGCAGTGTATGATGAATCTTACGAGCAGTGTATGATGAATCTTACGAGCAGTGTATGATGAATCTTACAAGCAGTGTATGATGAATCTTACGAGCAGTGTATGATGAATCTTACGAGCAGTGTATGATGAATCTTCCGAGTATTTGGTTTAGTACAGAGACTAGAATAATTCCTCATTGTTTGAGGGGTCCTCACATTTCTATGAAACTTGACATTTTTATTTCAATTCAAGTTGCGTTATCTTTATTAGTCAAAAGACAAATCTGCTAAATAAGCGGTTTAAACTTTCAATATCTCAGTAGGGGGCCTCGGTGGCCTAGTTGGGAAAAACACTCGACTGGGCTACCGACGATCGAACAATTCGTGTTCGAATCCCGCTGGAAGCAGTGTGAATTGTACTCGTGGTTGGAAAAAAAATACCCCCGCTGTCGACCCAGCCGCTGGCAGAAAAGGGTACCCGTGTACTCAGAGAAGGTAAGGAATGCCGCCTCGCATCGTGAGTTTCGATGCTTGAAGCGGCACTATCCAGAAGTCTCCAAATACTTCTGGATAGGCGGCCGAGCACATATGGGTGGAAACTCGCGTGCTAAGATGCCGCTTCAACTCTCGTACTTGACCTTTACTTTATATCAGTAACTAGACTCAAGGCCAGGATATTTTCTGTTCTTAAATCCCTTGATCTTCTTCTTCTTCTTTCCTTCCTCGTCTGCCTTTCAGCGTCGAGGGGAGATATAATTTGCGATCTGTTGCTCTTCTGTTCGCCTCTGCTGCTGTTATGCTTCTAATATTCCATCGATTCACTTTTTCGTGGTCGACCCTTGGGTTTGGTGTTCTCACAACGTTTGTTGAAGGCTCGTTGTGTTGTACTTTGTTCTTTCTGCCTAGTCACGTGGCCAAACCATTTTATCTGTTGTTTCCTTATATATTCTATGGCAGGTCTGGCATTGGTAGCACAAAGTTGGGATGAAGATTGTATTGTATAGTGCTCGTTTTACCTCCAGAGTTATTTCCTTGTTGGACAATAGTGGTGATAACTGTCCGATGATTTGACAAGCTTTCTTGCATCTTGATTCTATCTCTGCTGTTTGAGAATTATCGTTTGTCATTAGACTTCCTAGGTATTTGAATTCCTCTACTTGTTTCCCTTGATGACTTCATAAATTTCTTAAGTCTGTGAAATGTCTGTATTTATAACATAATTAGTCTTGATTTTAGAATATTTAGATGTTCTATGATAATTACTTAGTGAGCATTTCTCTAACGTTTTCCACAAACTTCTCTCCTTCTCCTACATTTTCATGTTGACTGTGCTCAACTTTTAGTTCTTTAATGCATTTCACCTTCCATGAGCGACTTTCTTGGACCTCATATGTCAGCCATTTGCGACTTTCGTGGACCTCATATGTCAGCCATTAGCGATTTTCTTGGACCTCATATGTCAGCCTTTGTGACTTTCTTGGACCTCATATGTCAGCCATTTACGACTTTCTTGGACCTCATATGTCAGCCATTTACGACTTTCTTGGACCTCATATGCTAGTCATTAGTGCCTTTCTTGGATCTCATATGTCTATCACTAATGACTTTCTTGGACTTCATATGTCAGCCATTTACGACTTTCTTGGACCTCATATGCTAGTCATTAGTGCCTTTCTTGGATCTCATATGTCGGCCACTAATGACTTTCTTGGACTTCATATGTCAACCACTAATGACTTTCTTGGACTTCATATGTCAGCCATTTACGACTTTCTTGGACCTCATATGCTAGTCATTAGTGCCTTTCTTGGATCTCATATGTCGGCCACTAATGACTTTCTTGGATCTCATATGTCGGCCACTAATGACTTTCTTGGATCTCACTTGCCAGCCACTAATGACTTTCTTGGATCTCACTTGCCAGCCACTAATGACTTTCTTGGACCTCATGTCAACCACTAATAAACTTTCTTGGATCTCACTTGCCAGCCACTAATGACTTTCTTGGACCTCATGTCAACCACTAATAAACTTTCTTGGATCTCACTTGCCAGCCACTAATGACTTTCTTGGACCTCATGTCAACCACTAATAAACTTTCTTGGATCTCACTTGCCAGCCACTAATGACTTTCTTGGACCTCATGTCAACCACTAATAAACTTTCTTGGATCTCACTTGCCAGCCACTAATGACTTTCTTGGACCTCATGTCAACCACTAATAAACTTTCTTGGATCTCACTTGCCAGCCACTAATGACTTTCTTGGACCTCATGTCAACCACTAATAAACTTTCTTGGATCTCACTTGCCAGCCACTAATGACTTTCTTGGACCTCATGTCAACCACTAATAAACTTTCTTGGATCTCACTTGCCAGCCACTAATGACTTTCTTGGACCTCATGTCAACCACTAATAAACTTTCTTGGATCTCACTTGCCAGCCACTAATGACTTTCTTGGACCTCATATGCTAGTCACTAATTACTTTCTTGGACCTCAAATGCTAGTCACTAATTACTTTCTTGGACCTCAAATGCTAGTCACTAATAACAACACAACATGTATTTCCTTATAAGACCACAACCAAAAATGAGAAAATAAAGAGAAAGAAATGTCTAATCATTATCCCCTTACTTTCTTACAAAAAGTATTTTTTCTTAAATGTCCAATTTCCATTGAGCTTGTGTGATTTCCAATGACAGCAGTGATGTTACTTTTTCAACTAAAACAATCTGTGGTTTTTATTGCAGTCTTGATAAGTAGAACTAATTTGTTCTCTTTGGCTTATGTTGATAAAAACTAATTTTGAATAACCAAGAAACATTTTATTATAATTCATAATACCTAACATATGATTTTATTTGTTCCATAATTACAACAGGTTATAATATCCATACACATATTTTCACTCAAACACACAAACAAATGATCATTCTCCTCTGTCAACGTTGCCTAGCAATGGCTGAGTCACTTATGCCACTATAGGATTGGCGGTAGATTCCCAAGGCATCTTAAAAATTACTCAAGGCTTAAAGAGGCAGCAGAAAAAAAAAGCTTACCCTATATTACCTGACAAGACATAAGCTTACCCTACATTATCTAATAAGACAAATGCTTTCACTAAATTACCTGACAAGACAAAAGCTTTCACTAAATTACCTGACAAGACAAATGCTTTCACTAAATTACCTGACAAGACAGAAGCTTTCATTAAATTACCTGATAAGACAAAAGCCTTCACTAAATTACCTGACAAGACAAAAGCTTTCACTAAATTGCCTGACAAGACAGAAGCTTTCACTAATTTACCTGACGAGACAGAAGCTGTCACTAAATTACCTGACAAGACAAAAGCTTTCATTAATTTACCTGATAAAACAGAAGCTTTCACTAATTTACCTGACAAAACAGAAGCTGTCACTAAATTACCTGACAAGACAGAAGCTTTCACTAATTTACCTGACAAGACAGAAGCTTTCACTAAATTACCTGATAAGACAGAAGCTTTCACTAAATTACCTGATAAGACAGAAGCTTTCACTAAATTACCTGATAAGACAGAAGCTTTCACTAAATTACCTGACAAGGCTGACAAAAAGTGAGTGAAGTATTTTGGGCGCACATGTGAGAAATTGATGAAGAGTAACAGTAAAACTTCATGGAAGACAAGATATAAAAGATAAATGTTGATTTTCCAGTGGAACCTGCATACTACATTAGATATTTCTGCAATACCAAAACAATGATGCCAAGAAGTCTTTACCAACGTTGGCCTCCTCCCCACTTGGGTGTTAAGAAGCTAAAGGGCTGAAATGCTTGCTTGACGCAGGGTCCCCTTCTGATGATTAGACAGACTCCTACTGTGAAGTTCTGTATTAAGAGTTTCCAATCAACTACTACATTTTTCTGGAATATCAGTTGCTATGAAGCTATCAATCAACGGAACATATTTCTGGAATATCAGTTGCTATGAAGCTATCAATCAACGGAACATATTTCTGGAATATCAGTTGCTATGAAGCTATCAATCAACGGAACATATTTCTGGTTCTTCCAAGAAATAGTTTTTGGACTCTCTGGAAGTGCTAGGATTGAGTTCAGTTGAGTGTTGATGCTGTTGTTGTGCTCACCCATCACCCATGTTGATCTACGTATATGCCTTATGGATTACAGCACATCCTACTTCAGCTCAGCATTTTTTTAATACACTCTTCCCTTCCACTCAGTCCCACTCACAAGGTCAGATTGGTTAATCTGCTTCTAGACACACCATGAGAAGTTGGAGGTGAATAAGCAGCACATTGTCACAATTCTCTGTTGAAGTGGGTTCAAAAACAGCTAATGAGGTTAATACAAGCCTTAAAGTGCCTTGTATATTGAAAAGAATACGTGGGAAGCCAAGATATAAAGACATAGATGCAGTTAGGTAACCTCACAATTATATGAGAAGATATTGTTAGACTGTCAAATTATATGAGAAGATATTGTTAGACTGTCAAATTATATGAGAAGATATTGTTAGACTGTCAAATTATATGAGAAGATATTGCTAGACTGTAAAATTATATGAGAAGATATTGTTAGACTGTCAAATTATATGAGAAGATATTGTTAGACTGTCAAATTATATGAGAAGATATTGTTAGACTGTCAAATTATATGAGAAGATATTGTTAGACTGTCAAATTATATGAGAAGATATTGTTAGACTGTCAAATTATATGAGAAGATATTGTTAGACTGTCAAATTATATGAGAAGATATTGCTAGACTGTCAAATTATATGAGAAGATATTGTTAGACTGTCAAGTTATATGAGAAGATATTGTTAGACTGTCAAATTATATGAGAAGATATTGTTAGACTGTCAAATTATATGAGAAGATATTGTTAGACTGTCAATGAAAGATAATCTGGAACCAAATGAGGAAAAAAAAGACAGCTAGAAGGATAATTTGGCAAACTCTCTATATTAGAGAGCAGTAAAGCAATAACAAAGTTAGTGAACAACAGTTTTTGTTAATCAACATAACATTCATACACATATATGAAGTTTGAATAAAATGTTATTTACACACATATACTCAGTGTTTACTTCAATTAAAGATAATTTACAAACATTTAAAATTTATAATAAAAGTCACAAAAATAAGGCACATTATTACTAATCCCATGTACAACCTGAAACTCAGATCCTAATATCACAATATCCTCAACTAATTTAATCATAATTGCTACTTAAAATTGCTATTCATAATTTAGCTACTTAATTTAAGTACACACAAACTATCACATGATACAAATAAGATATTTTGATTGCCTGTAAACCTAATAGATGAACCTTTCTACATCAATGTATATACAATGTTATGTTCATTTCTAAAACTGAGAACTGGCAGGCCTAGTTGGAAGAGCACTAGAGAGAAGAGTAAAAGATGTTATGGTTACAATTTTATTGTGATTTTTAAAAAATCAAAGATTGTAAGCCCACATGATGATCCTATTGGGACTAAGACAATAAGCACATTAAACGTAATACTAAAACATACAAAATTTGTATTTAATCATACAATTTTTTAAAAAAAATTAGAGATTACTATTTAAAATTGAAAGATGTCAACAATGCAGTAGCACTGTGATGTGGCACAATCAGTCAATCAAAGCCCTTTAGATTTATTGGAGCATTGATCACGGAGAAGTTCTGTCCATTCTTGGACATTTTCTCTACTTCTCTCTCCAGTCTAGGTCAAAGTTCTTGAGGGTTTTTATGACTTCTCTTCTCCATGCCCTCTTGGGCATTCCGGCTTTGTCTTTCCCTGTGGGTTCCATGAAAGTAAATGTGGTACTGCATTAGTCTTCCTCAAAGGTTGTTGATGTTTTACTCAAGTCAACTTACTCCTGCATGTGTTGGGTTTCAAACCTGGGACCTTCTTGTTCTAAGGCCACCTCTACACCCCCCAGCCTCCATAAAAAGGTTGACGTTTTTTTATTTCACTCCCAGCAGAAAAAAAAAAACTTTTTGACCACATCCACTTTATTTGAAGAACAACATCCTGGCATTCACTCTCTTTAAAATGAAGTGAATGCCACCATCAAAATAAACAAACTTTTTAGTCAAGTCAAGGACATGAATGTTTGAAACTTGTGGTCAGATTTGACTTCTAAGAGAAACAAATAACTGCTCAGTTTATTTTTTTATTCAAAAATCTATGAGCTTCTGCTCTTCAACTCACAAAATAATATAAATCAATCATACATTTTTTTTATTACTTAGAACTAAAAAAGTTTATTTCAGAATACTGAAAAAAAAACTGACTTAGAGAATGGATTTTCAATTTCAAAAGAAATCTATGTCTTGAAGATAAATTTATATTTTTCAAAAATAGAAAAACACTGTACGATGTTAATATACTGATGTGTAGGGCTCGGATTTTTATGACCTAAAAATCCTGAAATATGACATGCAAATATGACCTAAAAAAGGCAAAATATGACCTAAAATATGCTAAATATGCCGAAATATGACCATAAGGTTTTTCTCATTTATGAACCAAAAAAAAAAACGCAAATTATTATTGTTTGCATGTTTTACGCATTACATAGTAGTCATAGTACCTACATAGTAGTAATACTTAACAAAGCATGTATAAAAACACTTACCACATTTATTCCCCAGTTTTCATTGTTTGTACAATTGCAACCGACAACAACATACATTTTTAGAGTTTCAAATTTGAACGATCGTCGATTGTCACTGAGAATTGTTTTATATTTTGAAAAACTTCGTTCTACATCACATGATGTCACAGGGGCAAATCTAAATAATGTCAGATCATTTGCTGAAAGTTCGGGTTCATCCTCTTGAAATGTTGCATGTTTACCACTAAGTATGTCTGCAATTTTGCACAATGAGAAATAACCAGAATTTCTATGAAGAACACTTTCTAATTTTACTTTAATCCTGTTGCTTACTTCACCACGTGATCCATTTATTTCTGTTTGAATTTGTTTCACAATATCTAATGCATTATAAAGTGCAGTCCCTTCGCTTTCCAGACGTTTTATTGTTTTTGAAATTGCAGAAAAGTTTGACTTTATATAAGTCAGATTTTGTGATAGTCTGGTAGAAAATAAGCTTTGCACTGCTTGTATTGATGTTGCGTCGTCTTTGTCTAGGGCATTAAATATTTTACCCAGTGTTGAATAGTTTTCACAGTAATACTCTACAGCGTCCAGCCATGTACCCCAACGTGTAAGGATAGGAAGTGGTAGTTGAGGAGCTTCTTCTTTGAATTTTTGTACTCGAAGAGGAGCCTTGATGAATATTTTTTTCCCATTTGAAATAAGCTTGTCCACATCAGGAAAATTACCTCGAACTTCCTCAGCTACTCAATGCAGTGCATGAGCAAGGCAAGTAATATGGATCAATTTCGGGTAGAGAATTTGAAGTCCTTTAGCAGCCTTTTTCATATAGGGAGCAGCATCTGTTATTAATAGAAGGATATTATTTCTTTCTATTCCATTTGGCCACAACAGCTTCATGGAATTATCAAATAGAACAGCTATGGAGGTATGATTTGTTCTTTCAAGAACTTCACAGTTAAGGACAAATTTTTCTCCTGGTTGATCTCCTTTTAAAGTTCCAACTATAACATTTGTGACAAACCTGCCATCTACATCAGTAGTCTCATCTAAGGAAACCCATATCTTGTTATCTGCAATAGAATTTCTAATTTTATTTAACATGTCCTCATAACATTTGGAGAGATAATTTTTCCTTAAAGTAGATTCATCTGGGATAGGATGGCTAGTGTATTTCTCCAGAAATTGTCGGAAATATTGATTTTGCAATTTATTTAAAGGGATATTTGATGAAACCATCATATGACACAAATCTTTATAAAAACCGGTCTCTGTGTTTCCCGAAGAAGAAGAGGAAGTAGCAGAACATTTTTCAAGTAATAAACTTTGTCTTCCTTCCATTTCAGAAAGTCTACTTAAACATTTCATATGTTTAGAAGTATTGCAATGTTGTTGCACATTAAACCGTTTTCCAGCTGTAACCTTGACCTCACACAGTGTACAGTACAATATTTCTGCATCGGTACTAAATATTTTTGAACCAAATTCCTGCACAAATTTACGCAACTTTGCACCATTAGAATTAGACACTTTAGGCATTGTAAAGCAAAGTTATTCCATTGAATCAACCATAAACAATATAACTATTATATAACTATGAGCTAGAGCACAAGATCATGTAGTCAGTCACTGTTGCAAATGGCAAATTAATAATTGTAACATACAAATGGGCGCCAAACGGTTTAAATTGAAACTGGAAGATTTAACAAATCCAGGAATATTCGCTCCTGACGTTGAAACATTTGAAATTGTTTCCTACAATTTACTTTCGAAACAAAACCCAGAAAATTCTTTTGAAGTATTGAGCGGATGTCACTCCCTTTTTTATTCTCAGATGCCGACTGACATCAAAGAGTTGACTGATGTCTTCCCCTCCCTACAGTCGCATGAAAGACACACATGCATATTCACTAATACACACATTCAGAAATATAGCCAATCCTCACAATTTGTCTCTAAACATAGTTTAAGATGTGCTAACATTGATAAGCAAACGGAGTACACCAGAAAGTTGAGTACACCAGAAAATATGCAAAATATGAACAAAACATGACCTAAATATGACCAAAATATGACCTAAATCTCCAATTTCAGGCAAAATATGACCTCATCAAAATTATGGTCAAAATATGCATTTATATGACAAATAAAAACAGCTTAAAATTGTTCAGAAATGCTTGAAACATGTAGAAATTAACTTAAAACTGAAAATATGCTTCAGGAAAAAAATATGACATTTCATGAAAATCCGAGCCTTACTGATGTGTATTACCCTCTGGATCAATTTATTTGTGCTAAAGCCAGTTCCCACTTCCATCTTTCTCTAACAGATCTTTGTGCTAATAAATAAAAATTAAGGGTCCTTCCATGCCTTAAAGTATATGAGGAATATGATGTCAGTGCTCATATTCTATTCAGTAACCGATGACACATTTCTATGTGTGTCAGTATCACATCAGGTCATCCTACTTTCCCAGACCAATCTGGTACCCATTTAAGTCTGGCTTAAATTAGAAGCCATAGAGTGGGATCAAGTCCTTCTCTTGTATTTGGTAATTCAGTTCACTAACAATTGCTCCACCATGGACTTCTGGTTTTTGCAGCAGGCAAAAATGGCAAATAATGTTCAGGGCTAATGACATTCGTGTTACACCGTGGTTTCAAGTGATTTTTTCTGGTTTGGATTTTCGTTTGTGAAGACAGTCCAAGTGTGGTCCTATTCACCTGACAACAAAATCAACATGGCTTTTGGCATCCATGCACTGAGATAGTGCTGCAGTGTGACTGGCTGTGGAGTTTAGTGGAACGGTACCAAGCCTTGACCAGGGACACAATGTATGAACTGCCTGTTTTCAACCACAAATTTGCCACCAGCTGGACTGCAGTCGAAACGAGTGTCCCACTGAAGTTGAGGCCAGACTTCATGTGTCAGGACAACGATTACTGGTGTGGCATGCTCATTAATCTAAAGTCCATCGATTTGTCGCAGAAGCATGAAGATATGAAGATGTGCTGCCTGTGATGGCCGTTACTGCGACCCGGATGTGTCCATTATGAGCTGTACACCATTTGTACAGAGTTCAGTGCATTCAATATTGCACAGTTTTGTGTGCATTAAGGCATGTCATTTTCACAGAAAACGTGTTCAGTGGAACAGTATGATGATTCAGGATGGAGATTTGGTTGCTGGAACGGGGGCTGAGAGGATATGGGAGTGCCCTGCCTATAGTGAAGCTGTTCCGTTCTAAAGTCAAAGTGCTCTACCATACTCCCCTTCATATAGATATATTATGATTTATATCATCACTTCATATTAATACAAATTTACTGAAACTCAACACACAGTAATTCACATTTTCAAAATCATAAAAATTAAAAAATTATACTGTCATTACAGCCAGTTATAATATGGGAGTGGCATATTCTATAATATTATCTATTTAGACATCCATTTTGTCAGCCCACATGATGATCCTATTGGGACTATATTCATTTAGTACATTGAACCAGTTCACAGCTGGAAGACACTTCAATAAGACAAGATGATGAAAAAAATATTACAAATGGTCACATAGATTGCTACAAGAAATAGCAGTGGACGGATAAACAATCTAATAAGGTGAACAAATAATTGGTTAAATATTTATGTTGTCAATATTATAGTAGTTCTATCATTATGACATGCATAAAATATCAAAATATATAAAATATATATAAATATTGTAACTGTATTACTATATAAAAGTAGGAAAAAATATATAGCAATCAAAGATCGGTGAAACCTTCAATCATTGCTTACGTTTGGCAAGTCTGTGAGAATATATCAAACAAGCAGGTAGTTGCATCATGGGAAGTCAAAATCTGTAGAACTTAATTTTTATTCAGTTATCATTATCATTATAATTTCTATACACTTAAAATATTAACAAATAAATATCACTTCATCTTTCTAAATAAAATATTTTTATTTTTAAATAAAATTAAATGTAATCCATTTGTCTTTGTTTTCCCTACTTTGTTATTAGTACTTCATTTTATTTATTTTCTTTTCAAAACTCAAATACTCCTTGGAACTGTTATTTTGAAAATCTTTTTAGTTGTTCTTTAGTGTAAAGAAACTACATTTTATCATGTTCATCTCCAATAATCTCTATTAGATGTACAATCTTACATATATCTGGGCAGTAATATAGATAAAGAGGGAGGAACAGAAAATGATACCAAAATAAGGATATCAAAAGCAAGAGGAGCTTTCATTGCACTGGGAAACATATGGAAATCCAAAGAAATTAGGTTAAATACAAAAATAAAAATTTTCAACTCAAATGTTAAGACGGTCCTATTATATGGCTGTGAAACATGGAGAACAACAAAATTGACAATCACGAAGATACAGGCTTTCATTAATGGAGGCTTACGCAGGATAAAAGGATGGAAATGGCAGGACAAAATCACTAACATAGAATTATGGAAATGTATCAGTCAAACACCAGGGGATAAAGAGATACAGCGAAGACGATGGCGCTGGATAGGACACACACTACGGAAGCCAACTGAGAGTATTACACTACAGGTCCTATTTTGGAATCCCCAGGGGAAAAGACAAAGAGGAAGACCAAGGAATTCTTGGAGAAGACAATTAGAAGCAGAGATGAAGATGATGGGGAAGACATAGAATGATCTTAAAAGAATGGCAAAAAACAGAACGACTTGGAAAGTGTTTGCTGAAGACCTATGCTCCACAGGGAGCTAAAAAGGAAGAAGAAGAAGAATATCTCCAATAGTTTCAGACTGTTGAACCAAGTATCTGATAGATGAAATCAACATTTACATTAATCATGGTCTAGAGATGTTTATCTTTAAAATGTGGCAACTGTATTCAGAATATCCATTTTGGAGCTATGATAAAATCTGTGTTAAGCTAATGATTCATATTCATCCAACAAAGCATCAATGTTACTGTTTAGCTCTTTCAAAGGTCCTGGAGGTGGGAGATCAGCTCTGTTGTCTTGTGATGTGCTCAAGTTAATGGTCACTTGTTTCTTTTTACGTGATCTGAAACAGCATGGAAATCATTGGTTGCAATGCAAGAACATCAGTATATCAATGTATGCTCTCCCTCTCTCTGTTTAAGATGTTTAAGGTCATGCTATGTCTTTTCCCCTGTTGCCAGGAGAGGCTGTCTCCAGTTCTTTATATTATCCCCACAATTCTGTTTACATGTTTATGTCGTTGGGCCAGAGTTGACAGAAAATGTACACTCAAGCTTATATTTAGTTGTAACTCAAAAATAAGCCATACGATGGCTAACTAGTTCCAATACACCGAAGATATATTTGTATTGTGTGGCATACTTGAGGAGTTTTATTTAAAGACTGGAAGCTAAAAGCTACTATTCTGAAACAGAAGCAGAAAAACTCAACAGCAATAAAAATCTGATAAGAAGGAAAAGCTATGCAACCCTTCTCCTGTGGTGTAAAGGGGAAGAGTGAAAGGAAACAAGTGGTTATTTTAAAAAGGGAATATTTGAGAAATAGAGGGTGAAGCTACAGAGAGGATAGCACCAAAATCCTGCAATGGCATTGGCTAAAGTGGGGCACTTGGCCCAGGGTGGAAAATTTCAGATTCCCATAAATCTTCACAGCATATATGGATAAGACAAGACAAGAAAAGGCTGGCACAAAATATTTGTTTGTTAATTCATGGATAGAAAATTATGCCAAATTGTTGAACTTTAGGAAGATTTAGTGCTGACTGCAACAATAATAATTATGGTTATAGTTTACATTATCAACAACAGTAAAGGTCAGATTTACCTTGGAGTCTCTGTATCTGATTCTTCCCCACCTGAAAGGAACTTGAGCTCTCCAGACTTTGTTTTGATTGCAGTCACAGTACCACTACTACTCTTGGATGATGGCTTGTTCACCTTGTAAAGGCCATGACTCTCTGATTCTGCAAATAATTTTGTTAGTTTAAATATTTAAAAAGTTAAAAAAGTTACTCACTCAGTAAAAAAGCAGCACAAACCTTAAATGTTTTCAATGATGATAACATCGAAACAAATACCTGGTATTATATACTGAAGCACATTAATAACGCACCACTTTTCAGATCCACGAACAAAGTGTCAAATGTAAATATAAGCATGGGAATATATTTTCCCCGTGTTCATCATGAAGTAGAGAGCTAATGACTGCTGGAATGAAAAGTGCACGATCCAAGCCACTGGTTTTGTACAGACAACATGAAAATAATTAAGTTACGCATGCAACATAAATCAGAATAGCTATAACCCTGAATATGTACAAATGTTATAGCTGTATACTCTGTATAAAAAGGTCATTCAGATAAAATTCATGTGGTTGAAATGCCACGACTATCTGAAAATGACAGCTACCAATCTATTGGTATGTTGGAGACCAGATTGAGCTCATGGGCCATTGCCAGAAGGATAATTTGCCACCACAGCACTATTATACGTCTGAATGAATGTTACCGAACCACTGGCAGCACCCATGATAGACTTTGGATTGACCAACCATGAGTTACTACTCCTGAGCAAGATTGTCATATTGTGCTGATTCCCAAGGAATCGTTCTCTCCCAGCAAGTCAAACAGCAAGAACAATAATAATGGATAGACACAGGCAAGTCTCTTGAATTCATATGATGGTCTTACAGCAAGACAATCTTATGTTGGGCCAAACTTGACAGCACTGCCTACAATGGCCAAAGCAACATGTCAGATAGACTAGACTGTAGTGGAATGCTGTCCTATTAACAGATGACAGCATATTAAACATATCCTTTGCTAATGGATGCATATGGATTTGACAATGGTGTGGAGTAAACACTTATATTTACATTTAATACTCTGTTCTTGGATCTGTAAAGTGATGCATTATTATTGTGCTTCAGTGTATAAACTAAACAACTACAATGGGATGTTTCCTCAATTAAAATAAAGTATTCAATTTGTAAATATTTTAAAATTCAGCTGTCCTATTTGTCCACAAGTTATGTTGCGCTGTTTAGAACTTTCAGTATAATGCAGATATATTCAGCACATATGTAATTTTTAATATATAGTGATTATAATTATGCAAATGTCATATTTTAAATTCAAAACAAATGCTATATTTAAATAAAGAAAAAGCATTCTGGAAGGTAGAAAATGTGTAAAAAGGAAACAAAGTAAAAATGGACAAATAAACCTATTTATAGTCATTCAGCTTTTCAGAAAAAGTCATTTAAAAATTGTTCATGGAAGCATTCCTGTGGTGAGTTGAGAATTAAGGGAGCAATAGAAGATAGAAATAGAAGAGGTTCTTGTAAGGTGAACATGAGCTGAGATTATTTAAGAAAATAGCATTGACATAAACTATAGAGTAAAAATAATCAGACAGATTCACTCATCCTTTAACTGTCAGGGGTCATTATGTTCCGGTTCAAGATGAAGGCTCTGATTATCTCCTCTTTTGCAACTGTCTGTTGATCTGCTACCTAACAAGCCACTATGGGAAAACTTTGACTGTTACTGAAACAGAAGGTCTAGTTCAACAAGAAAGACCAAAAGAATTGCTATACAGAACAATTACTAGGCAAGGCTCACAAATGGGACTAAGAAACAACCATGACCTACAAAAACTAGCAGCATACCCTAAATCACAGAGAACTCTAACTTGCGTTCTATGTGCCGTCTTCAGCCGAGAAGAAAATTAATTTTTAAAAACTGATGTCATTATGCAACCAGCAACTTCTTATCTCTTTATGTTGTCTGCAACCAGCAACTTCTTATCTCTTTATGACGTCTGCAACCAGCAACTTCTTATCTCTTTATGTTGTCTGCAACCAGCAACTTCTTATCTCTTTATGTTGTCTGCAACCAGCAACTTCTTATCTCTTTATGATGTCTGCAACCAGCAACTTCTTATCTCTTTATGATGTCTGCAACCAGCAACTTCTTATCTCTTTATGATGTCTGCAACCAGCAACTTCTTATCTCTTTATGATGTCTGCAACCAGCAACTTCTTATCTCTTTATGATGTCTGCAACCAGCAACTTCTTATCTCTTTATGATGTCTGCAACCAGCAACTTCTTATCTCTTTATGATGTCTGCAACCAACAACTTCTTATCTCTTTGTGATGTCTGCAACCAACAACTTCTTATCTCTTTATGGTGTCTGCAACCAGCAACTTCTTATCTCTTTATGATGTCTGCAGCCAACAACTTCTTATCTCTTTATGATGTCTGCAACCAGCAACTTCTTATCTCTTTATGATGTCTGCAACCAGCAACTTCTTATCTCTTTATGATGTCTGCAACCAGCAACTTCTTATCTCTTTATGATGTCTGCAACCAGCAACTTCTTATCTCTTTATGATGTCTGCAGCCAACAACTTCTTATCTCTTTATGATGTCTGCAACCAGCAATTTATTATCTCTTTATGATGTCTGCAACCAACAACTTCTTATCTCTTTATGACGTCTGCAACCAGCAACCTCTTATCTCTTTATGATGTCTGCAACCAGCAACTTCTTATCTCTTTATGACGTCTGCAACCAGCAACCTCTTATCTCTTTATGTCTGCAACCAACAACTTCTTATCTCTTTATGACGTCTGCAACCAGCAACCTCTTATCTCTTTATGATGTCTGCAACCAGCAACTTCTTATCTCTTTATGATGTCTGCAACCAGCAACTTCTTATCTCTTTATGATGTCTGCATCCAACAACTTCTTATCTCTTTATGACGTCTGCAACCAGCAACTTCTTATCTCTTTATGATGTCTGCAACCAGCAACTTCTTATTTCTTTATGATGTCTGCATCCAACAACTTCTTATCTCTTTATGACGTCTGCAACCAGCAACCTCTTATCTCTTTATGATGTCTGCAACCAGCAACTTCTTATCTCTTTATGATGTCTGCAACTAGCAACTTCTTATCTCTTTATGATGTCTGCATCCAACAACTTCTTATCTCTTTATGATGTCTGCAACCAGCAACTTCTTATCTCTTTATGATGTCTGCAACCAGCAACTTCTTATCTCTTTATGATGTCTGCAACCAGCAACTTCTTATCTCTTTATGATGTCTGCAACCAGCAACTTCTTATCTCTTTATGATGTCTGCAGCCAACAACTTCTTATCTCTTTATGATGTCTGCAACCAACAACTTCTTATCTCTTTATGATGTCTGCAACCAGCAATTTATTATCTCTTTATGATGTCTGCAACCAACAACTTCTTATCTCTTTATGACGTCTGCAACCAGCAACCTCTTATCTCTTTATGATGTCTGCAACCAGCAACTTCTTATCTCTTTATGATGTCTGCAACCAGCAACTTCTTATCTCTTTATGATGTCTGCAACCAACAACTTCTTATCTCTTTATGACGTCTGCAACCAGCAACCTCTTATCTCTTTATGATGTCTGCAACCAGCAACTTCTTATCTCTTTATGATGTCTGCAACCAGCAACTTCTTATCTCTTTATGATGTCTGCAACCAGCAACTTCTTATCTCTTTATGATGTCTGCAACTAGCAACTTCTTATCTCTTTATGATGTCTGCAACCAGCAACTTCTTATCTCTTTATGATGTCTGCAACTAGCAACTTCTTATCTCTTTATGATGTCTGCAACCAGCAACTTCTTATCTCTTTATGATGTCTGCAACCAACAACTTCTTATCTCCTTATGATGTCTGCAACTAGCAACTTCTTATCTCTTTATGATGTCAGCAACCAGCAACTTCTTATCTCTTTATGATGTCTGCAACCAGCAACTTCTTATCTCTTTATGATGTCTGCAACCAGCAACTTCTTATTTCTTTATGATGTCTGCATCCAACAACTTCTTATCTCTTTATGACGTCTGCAACCAGCAACCTCTTATCTCTTTATGATGTCTGCAACTAGCAACTTCTTATTTCTTTATGATGTCTGCATCCAACAACTTCTTATCTCTTTATGACGTCTGCAACCAGCAACCTCTTATCTCTTTATGATGTCTGCAACTAACAACTTCTTATCTCTTTATGATGTCTGCATCCAACAACTTCTTATCTCTTTATGACATCTGCAACCAGCAACCTCTTATCTCTTTATGATGTCTGCAACCAGCAACTTCTTATTTCTTTATGATGTCTGCATCCAACAACTTCTTATCTCTTTATGATGTCTGCAACCAACAACCTCTTATCTCTTTATGATGTCTGCAACTAGCAACTTCTTATTTCTTTATGATGTCTGCATCCAACAACTTCTTATCTCTTTATGACGTCTGCAACCAGCAACCTCTTATCTCTTTATGATGTCTGCAACTAACAACTTCTTATCTCTTTATGATGTCTGCATCCAACAACTTCTTATCTCTTTATGACGTCTGCAACCAGCAACCTCTTATCTCTTTATGATGTCTGCAACTAGCAACTTCTTATCTCTTTATGATGTCAGCAACCAGCAACTTCTTATCCCTTTATGATGTCTGCAACCAACAACTTCTTATCTCTTTATGATGTCTGCAACTAGCAACTTCTTATCTCTTTATGATGTCTGCAACCAACAACTTCTTATCTCTTTATGATGTCTGCAACCAACAACTTCTTATCTCTTTATGATGTCTGCAACTAGCAACTTCTTATCTCTTTATGATGTCTGCAACCAACAACTTCTTATCTCTTTATGATGTCTGCAACCAACAACTTCTTATCTCTTTATGATGTCTGCAACTAGCAACTTCTTATCTCTTTATGATGTCAGCAACCAGCAACTTCTTATCTCTTTATGATGTCTGCAACCAACAACTTCTTATCTCTTTATGACGTCTGCAACCAGCAACCTCTTATCTCTTTATGATGTCTGCAACCAGCAACTTCTTATCTCTTTATGATGTCTGCAACCAGCAACTTCTTATTTCTTTATGATGTCTGCATCCAACAACTTCTTATCTCTTTATGACGTCTGCAACCAGCAACCTCTTATCTCTTTATGATGTCTGCAACTAGCAACTTCTTATTTCTTTATGATGTCTGCATCCAACAACTTCTTATCTCTTTATGACGTCTGCAACCAGCAACCTCTTATCTCTTTATGATGTCTGCAACTAACAACTTCTTATCTCTTTATGACGTCTGCAACCAACAACTTCTTATCTCTTTATGATGTCTGCAACTAGCAACCTCTTATCTCTTTATGATGTCAGCAACCAGCAACTTCTTATCTCTTTATGATGTCTGCAACCAACAACTTCTTATCTCTTTATGATGTCTGCAACTAGCAACCTCTTATCTCTTTATGATGTCTGCAACCAGCAACTTCTTATCTCTTTATGATGTCAGCAACCAGCAACTTCTTATCTCTTTGTCTCTTGCAACTACCTGAGAGTCTTAAAAACCAGCCCTTGTCCTTCTTTGATCCTGTCTTCCAATAATTTTCTGTTTCTCTTTTCATCTTCTTCCTTACAGTCCCCTACAATATTGTTTTAGCCAGTCCTGAGAACATAACACATCCCTGTGTCACTGAGGTTAATTATTTATTCACACTAGTAATCTTGCCCAATTGTTTGCTGAATTCTACTACAAAAGAATTACTGTTGGTGACATGGTCTAACTTAAAAGAGACACAGGGAATTACTTAAACAGATCAGAGTACAGGGAATTACACAGATCAAGAGTATAACAACTGATGTCCTTAGACTAAGAGGAAGTGAATCTTATGTGGCACAAGTAAGAAATGGCACACCTGAGAGGCAGGTGTGTGTTTGTACAACCATAGATTCAGGAAACACCAATCAGAATTGGTCAAATATCATCAGCATGGTTCTTTAATGGACACAGAAAACTTAAAGTTAAAATTAGAAAACAAAGTAAGACATTGTCTGATGATATAAGAGAATACAGAAGGTTACATTTATTTTAGGAGAATTCAAATATGATAATGAAGTCAACTGAAAGCACACATTTCTCATGAATGGTGAAACTTATTTTAAAACTAGTGTTAATTTGATAGAAGAATTCACAATGACCCAGTTTTAAGGAATTAGAATTTATCGTAGACCCCCCCTCTCCCAAACATTCAACCAATAAGTCTGATCTACAAATTTACTTTCACATTACATCATATTCTGAGCTATCTTTATGTTTTTATCCTATTTAACATTTTCTTCATAATCTCATTAATACACAACAAATCATAATGTTGTCTTTAGTTTAAACACACACACACACACATATATAAAACACAAAACTGCCACACTCCTATCAGTGTTACTGACTCAGCACCTATTTGCTTTCCCAGAGCACTGTGATATCAACTCTAACAACAATAAGCTTCATGAACCTCCCATAAGTGACAACATACCATCTTCTGTGACATAGTTTGATGGGAAGAATCCTTGCTGGCCATCTATCAACTCCCCCATCCACCAGTTCTCATTATCTTTAAATAGGAGGGTGATCACATCTCCTTTGTACAGATTCAGTTCATCTGATCTCTGGGCTCTGTAGTCATAAATAGCAATCACCTGAAAGAAGAAGATATACATTTTGTGAAATATTTATGCAAGAATTCAAAATAATGTAAAGGATCTCTATGAGATTAAAAATAATTGTAAACATCTCTGTGCGGTTACAAATAATTGTAAACATCTCTGTGAGATTAAAAATAATTGTAAACATCTCTGTGAGATTAAAAATAATTGTAAACATCTCTGTGAGATTAAAAATAATTGTAAACATCTCTGTGAGATTAAAAATAATTGTAAACATCTCTGTGAGATTAAAAATAATTGTAAACATCTCTGTGAGATTACAAATAATTGTAAACATCTTTGTGAGATTAAAAATAATTGTAAACATCTCTGTGCGGTTACAAATAATTGTAAACATCTCTGTGCGGTTACAAATAATTGTAAACATCTCTGTGGGTTACAAATAACTGGAAATTGTTTACAGTGATATAACCAAACTGCTAAAACCCTAGCATTTTAACCATAATATAAAGGTTGTCACATAGCACAAAAAAACCATAAAGGCTAGTTGCTTACCTGCTTGCGGCTGGCAGGTTTTCCCATAGGAGCTTCGAATGAGAACTGAGGTTTCCCAAGTGACTGAAAATAAGATAATTAAAGGTTTGTAGACAATAACTAAATAAACAATAAATCTAGAGCTGATATAAATTAATTTCTTGTCTAAATAAAGTAGGGGACAGTCAAGCATAAAAATAGAAAAAATGTATTCTAAGTTGTACTTTCTTTTTCCATTTCTTTTCTTAGCCAAAGATTGACAAAGTAGTCAGTGGATGGTACATACAATTTGTGCTGTCTGTGGTTATCCTTTACAGGGAGTCCAATGTCTGGCCCACAAGATTCATATTTTTTTTTTATTGTCCTTCATCAAGGTGTCCTTAACCTGCCTTTCTTTCACTTTCCCTCTGAAGTCCAATACATGGCAGTTCTTGTGTTTGTGTCTGGTTCTCTTCTGATCACAAGACCTACCCATTCACTGTCACTATGTGCATCTCCTCTTAGTTGTATCATCCAAACTGCTCTTGATTGCTTATTTTATTTTTATTTATTTGGCCAAAATATTTTTATAATTTTGCTTTAGTTTTACTGGACAATCCAACTAAGAGAAGAAAAACTTGATAAAAATCCTGACATGCAGACTTGTTAGGTCTTTTAATCTTAGATAAAGATATGTATATGTAGACCACAGTGGACAGCTAAGAAGAGTAATGAAATAGTTCTGAAAGAGGTCAAAGCAAAAAAGAGAGCTAATTCCCAATATCAGGAACAAACAATCATCATTTTTTAGCCATGTAATAGGAAGAGAACAACTGGAATATATTGTAACAACTGGAAAAATTGAGGGACGAAGAAATAGAGGGAAGTCAAGAGAAAAAATGCCAGACAACTTAAGAGAATGGCTTGGCAGAAGGTCAGCAACAGAAATGATAAATAACTGTTGAGATCGAAAGTTGTGGAGAGACATGATCACCAATGCCAGCAGGCCCGGTACTTGATGATTATTATGATGATGACGATGATATGTAGACCCTCCCTTATATGATCTATCTATCTATTGACCTTTTGAGCCGTAGCCAGCCCATAGGGCATAGACCCAGATACTCTTATCTAAATTTTTATTCTAGCAGCTTTCAATCATTGTAAAGATCTTTTATCAAATCTTGCCAATTGTCACTGTTCTGTGCAAGCAACTCTATTTCATTGAGGAAGTCGATTCCTGCTGCTCTTGCCTCTCTGATAAATGTTCTTCTCAGTGTCTCTCTGGGTTGGCCTCTTTTCCTCTTACCTGTTGTTTCCCACATGAGGGCTTGCTTTGTTATTTGGTTATTATCTCTCCTCATCACATGTCCAACATATGACCATCATCTTTTCTTTATTACTGAAGATATTAGTGGTTGATTGGCGATTTCTCTAATTTCCTTGCTTGTTTTGAATTCATTCCATACTATATCAAGTATTTTCCTGAGAAATTTATTTTCAAATGCATTCAACTTTGTTTCTATGTCTCTTGTTGTTTTCCAGCTCTCACATGCATACATAAGGACTGATAATACGTTTGATTTGAATGGTCTAAGCTTTGTGTTTGAGCTGATGAGTTTTGATACATACCATATACTATCTATCTATCTATTGACCTTTCGAGCCGTAACCGGCCCATAGGGCGTAGACCAAGATACACCTTCTCCTATATGAATTTTTGTTCTAGCAGTTTTCTTTTAAAGATATTTTATCAAATCTCGCCATCTGTCTCTGTTCTGTGCAAGCAGTTCTATCTCATTGAGGGAGCCGATTCCTGCTGCTCTTGCCTCTCTCATCAATGTTCTTCTCAGTGTCTCCCTGGGTCTTCCTCTTTTTCTTTTACCTGTTGTTTCCCATATGAGGGCTTGCTTTGCTATTCGATTATTATCTCTTCTCATCACATGTCCAACGTATGACCATCGTCTTTTCTTTATTACTGAAGATATTAGTGGTTGATTGGCGATTTCTCTAATTTCCTCGTTTGTTTTGAATTCGTTCCATTCTATACCAAGTATTTTCCTTAGACATTTATTTTCGAATGCGTTCAACTTTGTTTCTATATCTCTTGTTGTTTTCCAGCTTTCACACGCATACGTAAGGGTTGATAGTACATTTGATTTGAATAGCCTAAGTTTTGTGTTTGTGCTAATGAGTTTTGATTTCCACAACTTTTCAAGGCTTCTGAAAGACATTGCTGCTTTAGCCAGTCTGATTCTAATTTCTTTGCTCGTATCCCCTTCTCGATCAATGTGACTTCCAAGATAGATAAAGTGATCGATCTCTTCTACTGGTTTGTTTTCCATGTATATTTTGTCACTTGTTGGAATTAAACTTTTCATGACTTTAGTCTTTTCATGATTGACCTCAAGCCCAATTTTGCTGGCTATTGATGATAGTTCATTTGTGTTTTCCTGCATCGTTTTTATCTGACTGCTGATGAGAACTATGTCATCAGCAAAGTCGAGGTCCTCCAAATGGTCTCCTTGTATCCATTGGATGCCTTTATTACCAGTGCAGCATTTCTTCATTATGAAGTCCATAACAATTCCAAATAACAAGGGCGATAAAATACATCCTTGTTTAACCCCAGTTTCTATTGGGAAACATTCGCTCAGTCCTTCCTCTGTTCGAACTGCACATGTGTAACTATACTATATACTATACCATAGTAAAAATTACTACCACTTAAATGTAACATTAGGAGCTCTAAAAATAGTATTTTCTTTAAACTTTTGACACACGGCTGTGTGTTTAAACTAGGAGAGATATGGGGGACTCAAATTTCCTGGCTCAGGTTGATTTATTGCACAAAATTTGACTGCATGGACCGGATGTGTTATATTGTCTATTCATATCACTGCTATAAGTCCGTCAGTTTGTTTGGCTACCTCAAAGCATTTTTTGCTGCATTTCCCAAACTACAAAGTTTGCATTATACAAGATCCTATCTCATGTAATGAAGAAAAATAAAAAACCAACATCGATGGAAACAAATCCAACACTGGGGTCATCAGAAGTAGTAATTAGGAAGGTACACGGAAGGGGATAATGTTTGTCCAAGGTAAAGTGTAAAATTTTGAAGAATTTGTATTTTGATGCTGTCATTTTTTACTATGCTATCATAATTTAGGGTTAAGAATGTTTTCTTGGGAGAAAAAGCTGACAGCTGCTGCCTTGTTGGAGAGTTAAGGAAAATGAAAGGATTGAACAGTTAGTGAAGTCATGAGGCTTCAAAACTTTCATAACTCATGAGATGGTTCTATAACATGCAAGAATTACAATGGAACTGTTATGAGAACGTTATTTATTTTTAAATCTGTGTTTAAACAGTTGAAATTTACTCCTTGAAAAAAAGCTACTAACCAAGCAACTATATTAATATATTTTCAATGTTTTTATTTATTTCCCTGGTTCTCTTTACTGTACCTTCAAACAGGTACATATCTATTCTCACAGCAGATGACATGCACACAAGGAGATAAACAATCTTACAGTGCTCAGAGATAGATGTGGAGGTCTGCCATAGTAAGTTGGACTCTGACTCCTGGTTCCAGATCTTCCAACTGAAATATAATATCAGGACATATCAATCAAATAAATGTTTGAATATATAAAAATGTACTAACAAAACCATTCTTATCTTCTACACAACTAAACAAAGATTTTTAAAAAACCAGGCTGAGACAAGAATTAAACTGTACAGCCACATTTAGAAATACAAAAGAGGTACAAATGCACAAAACCAAAACTATTACTGCCACTTCCGTTGGGCAGCCATATTTTGCAGAATTGAGATTTTAAAACACCCTCAACTTTCCTAGGGGATCAAAAAAAATTAAAGGCTGGATTATAAAACATAAGCCTCTGCATTTACAATTAGTTTAGGCATAGCTTAGTTGTTAGATTGTTAGATTCTCGATACAAAAGTAGCTCGGCCAATTCAAATGCTAAAGTATATCTCTGATGTCAGGAATGTTAAGCAAATACTAGTGATAACAGTCAACTGGCCAAATACTAATGTTTAACACTGTGATGTCTTAAATGCTTGACATCTATTTAAATATCAATACTTATTTTCTCAAAGAGGCCAACACTAAAAGGGAGCTACTTAAAAACATCAGAAAGAAACAATCAACATTTTTCGGGCACATCATGAGAAGAGGAAAGTTGGAATACTTGGTTACAACTGGCAAAATAAAAAGAAAGAGAGATTGCAGATGACTAAGAGAAAAAATACTGGATAGCTTGGTGTCATAGCATGGAAAATGGTCAACAACAAAATTGATATGATGCACTGTAGAAAGAAGATTGTGGAAGGACATGATTGCCTAAGCCAACTGGTATGGATGATAATGATGATGATGATGATCATTTCAAAATCATCACCACTTCTTCTTCTTCCCTTCCTCATTTGCCGTTCAGCGTCGAGGAGAGATATAATTTATGGTCTGTTTGCCTCTGCTGCTGTTATGTTTCCTAGTGTTTCTTATATTCCGTCAATCTATCTTTTCTCCTTAGTCGACCCTTGGGTCTGGTGTTCTTGCAATATTTATTGAAGGCTCATAGTGTTGTGTTTTTACTTTTCTGACTTATCACGTGTCCAAACCATTTTATCTGCTGCTTTGTTATATAAATTCTATGGCGGGAATTATTCATAACTTTTTTCTCAGTTCTTCATTTCTGATCTTGTCTCTCAGGCTGTATGCTCTGATTAATATAAGACATTTCATCTCAGTGGTGGTTATTTTTCTTATTGTTCTTGCATATAGGGTCAGGATTGGCTTTGGTAGCACAACGTTGGGATGAAGATTGTATTGTAGATTGCCTGTTTTGCCACTATATTTATTTCCTAGTTGGACAATAGTGGTGATAGCTGTCAAAAGTTTTGACAAGCTTTGTTGCATCTAGAGTCTATTTCTATTGTTTGTGAATTGTCGTTTGTCACTAGACTTCCTAGGTATTTAAATTCCTCTACTTGTTTTAGTTGTCTGCCATTTATAGTTATGTTGATGTTCTGTTTCTCTTTTGTGATATTCAAGACTTCTGTTTTGTTGATATTGATTTTGTGAGATGTATTTTGTGTCTGTGCTGTTGAGTCTATTTAAGTGTTCTTGTAGGTTTTCTCCCATGTATAAGTGCCTGAACGTTTGTAAATTGAAGCTTAATCTCCTTTTTCTTTTGATTGTGTTCTGTCATCCTTTCTGCTAACTGTTTTAGGGTGAAAAGAGCATTAGTACATCCTGTTTTTTTTTTTTTTGGAACCCCATTTGAAAATATTTTAACTGTAGTTCTATTATTGGTCCCTACCTTTTTTTCCCCATAATTTTGGCATATAACTTTCCCACATAATGAGAAATGATATACATACAATCAGCGACCTATTAATATAACTACTACCATAAATAATACAATCAGCGATCTACTCATATAACCACTACCACAAATAATACAATCAGCGACCTACTCATATAACCACTACCACAAATGATACAATCAGCGATCTACTCATATAACCACTACCACAAATAAGACAATCAGCGACCTACTCATATAACCACTACCACAAATAATACAATCAGCGACCTACTCATATAACCACTACTACAAATAATACAATCAGCGACCAACTCATATAACCACTACCACAAATAATACAATCAGCGACCTACTCATATAACCACTACCACAAATAATACAATCAGCGACCTACTTATATAACCACTACCACAAATAATACAATCAGCGACCTACTCATATAACCACTACTACAAATAGAACAATCATATCCCTATTCACAATACCACTACCACAAATAATACAATCAGCGACCTACTCATATAACCACTACTACAAATAATACAATCAGCGACCTACTCATATAACCACTACCACAAATAATACAATCAGCGACCTACTCATATAACCACTACTACAAATAGAACAATCATATCTCTATTCACAACACCACTACCACAAAAATGAAGTAAGCATCCTTCTTAAAAAAAAAAAATCCACATCACAGCTCATTCCATCTGGTGCTGTATCTCTCTGCCTACTGTATATGATTCACAACCGTAAAACAGCACTGGTTCGCTAAGCACTGTAAAACTCTACTTTTCAATAATGAATTTTGATAACATATTTCTCATTTTATTAAAAATATCCTTGACCTCTGAAATTGTATTTTCTACCTCAGTAAAACATCTTACATCTGATGTTAACACTGCTCCTCCCAGATATTTAACCCTCCTAGATTATGACACCTATCCGTGAGCCATGTTTTTACAATACCTTCATAGAATTTACGAACACTAAATGTTACATTTTTCAACTCAAATGTTAAGGCGGTCCTATTATATGGCTGTGAAACATGGAGAACAACAAAATTGACAATCGTGAAGATACAGACTTTTATTAATAGATGTTTACACAGGATAAAAGGATGGAAATGGCAGGACAAAATCACTAACACAGAATTATGGAAATGTACCAGTCAAACACCAGTGGATAAAGAGATACAGCGAAGACGATGGCGCTGTATAGGACACACACTGCGGAAGCCAACTGAGAGTATTACATAACAGGTCCTTTTTTGGAATCCCCAGGGGAAAAGACAAAGAGGAAGACCAAGGAATTCTTGGAGAAGACAGATAGAAGCAGAGATAAAGATGATGGGGAAGACATGGAATGATCTTAAAAGAATGGCAAAAAACAGAACGACTTGGAAAGTGTTTGTTGAAGACCTATGTTCCACTGGGAGCTAAAAAGGTAGAAGAAAAAATGTTACATTTGGAGCTCGAAAAATAGTATTTTCTTTGAACTTTTGCTACACAGCTGTTCTGTTCCACCGAAAATTAACACAAGGAGAGACACGGGAATTGGATGTGGCAATCATTTCCTGGCTTAGGTTCAATTTATGTCCTGAAGTTTGACTGCATGGCACCTCCACTACCTGAGATGTTTTTGACATCACTGCTTATCACGTATTACAAAGGTTTGTTCGATGTCTCGCCGACAGCCAGAGAGATTTCTTCCATCATAAGAAAAGACAAAAAAGAAAAAAAATCCTTGAAAGTTGACCAAATTAAAAAAAACAAAAAAAACAGCCGCATTTTTATGACACCTACGTAATTTTATGAAGTGTATGTAGTGTTTTTTAAAAATCCAACATCAATTAAACAAATCCAATACTCTGGGGTCATGGGGAAGCAATAATTAGGAAGGTATATGGCATGACAAATTGTTGAATTACAAGAATTGTAATTTGAATTCAAAATTTTTACAAAGGTGTCGTAATCTAGGGTTAAAAAATTTACCTGTCTAAGCTTTTTTTCCTTTGCATATACCTGTATATTGCAAAGGTGAAATCCTTTCTTTTAAGATCACCTTTACTTCTGTTTTCTTGTTATTTAAACCGAGTCCCTTTTTTCTAACTCTTAAATATCTGTATCTATAAATAAATAAAGATGGATTTGATATCTCAAATTGTCAAAATTAAGCCCTCTTACTGTTACATTGGCCTGTGTTTTGTGAGTTTAATGATATTTTTCATGGTACAATAAGAATAGATCAGGCAAAAGATCACATCCCTGTTGCACAAGTCTTTTTTATATTCTGGTATTATCCCACTTGGTTATCTACTTTGACTGCACTGATAGTTCCTAGTTCATTTTCTTTATTATTCTTAGATCATTCGCACTAACATTTGTCTTTTAACAGTAGTATTACTTCTGAGTGTTTTACTTAATGCTAGTACCTGATAATGTTAGAATAATACAGACAAATGAGAATATTCTTTATCAAATAAAACAACTCTCAAACACCTGCTGATACAACTACATGACATTATATCATAGAGAAGCAACTCACAGGCTGTTGAATCAACAGGCCTCGGTAGCCTAGTTGGGAAAACCACCCGATTAGACTACCGATGTTCAGACAACCTGTGTTATATTCCTGCTGGAAGCAGTGGGAGTTGTACTCCGTGGTTGGAAAAAAAAAATACCCCCGTGGTCGACCCAGCGAAATGGGTACCAGGGTAGTACTCTGAGAAGGTGAAGAATGTCACCTCGCATCGTGTGTTTCAATGCTTAAAGCGATACTATCCAGAAGTCTCCAAAAACTTCTAGATAGGCGGCTGAGCATGTATTAGTGAAAACTGGTATGCTTAGGTGCCGATTCAAGTCTCGTACTTTACTTTACTTACTTTACTCAACAACCAACAGATCAGCCAACCATCTTAACACCACATCTTCAGAACAACCATCACTCTTCATCCATCACCACAGCCACAACCAAAAACCTACCCTCAGTAAAACCAGGTCTCCAGCTACCATCGCCAGCCCTCATGTAGGCCTTATGTGAGGATATCTGTCCAGCCAACTGAGTACCACTACCAGAAAGTGAATGAGGGGACATGACTCCTGGAGGAAGTGCCTACAAAAATATAAAATGTGATGTAAATGTAAAGGCAGCCCCATTTCATTAAATGAGAGCTTAGTTCTTGAAGAGGACATGAGATTATCTATGAATGAACCATCTTACAGTCAATTAGCAAAAGTAGACCCACTACTAATTTCCAATATTAGGAAGAAACAATCATCATTTTTTGGTCATGTAATGAGAAGAGAACAACTGGAATATATTGTAACAACTGAAAAAATTGAGGGACAAGGAGATAGAGGCAAGCAAAAAGAAAAAATACCAGACAGCTTACGAGAATGACTTGGCAGAAGGTCAACAACAGAAATGATAAATAACTGTCGAGATCGAAAATTGTGGAGAGATATGATCACCTATGCCAGCAGGCCCGGTACTTGATGATGAGACCCACTACTTTTTGAGGGTTACTGTGACTTGAAGGCAGTGGGCCTACCTCATGCTCACTTCATTTTCTGTTTGAATCCAGAAAGGGTGATTGGTTATTTCCAGTGTTTCTAATCTCAGAGGAGAAAGTATCTAATTCTATCATAGAGTTAGGGTGATGGACATGTCGACTTTCCATTACTGATACAGATGGACAAATTATAACAAATTCATATTCAGGAATTTAATGCTGAATTTATAAAAACTATACATAAACATAAAATACTTACTGATGAACGAGGAGTGAGTGTGCATTGTGTATCATAGGGTATATTCCTAGACAACTGAGAGCTAGAACGACCAATCATTTCCATTCGTGGACTGTATAGTGCTTCCGGAACAACCATTCCTGGTAACTGGCTCATTTGGGCCTTAATTGTAAAAATAAATATCAATATTCATCCTGAAGAGTTTAGACATTACAAATTGATACTTCACAAAAGTGATTTTGAAGATACAAATAAGAGAAAAAGAAAGTGCTAAAATAAGAGATTATGAAAGTAATTATCTGTTCTTTTCTATCTTTTTAAAAAAAGAATTGGACTGCACCTGTTGATGGACCTTGGGTTATGGTTATTCTCTTCAGATCCCCTTTATAACACTCAGGGCCACTTTGCTTTCTATTCTACCATTATTGACAAGGTTGAATTTAATTGCATTTTAAAAATTATCCTATCTTTTTTCTATTTGTCTCCATAATTTTTTCATTGTTATGTGTATCTTCATCTTCCCTCTATGATCCATACATTGTGTTATGTCTGTAACATTAAGCAGATATATGTCATTTAATGAACATGCACTAAAGAAAGAGAGTAAAATAGCTCACTATGTTTAGCTAGTACCATACATTTATATTTAAGGTGCAGGTGTTGCTGACCAGGTAGTTTGAGCTTCAGTTCCCATCAGCAACATGTTTTTGTTTTGTTTTGTGGCTCACCCAGCTTTTAAAAACTAGGAGCACTGATTTTATCTGAGACATCATGCTGGCCTGGCATTGTGTCGACCACCCCAACCATAAAATGTACTGCTGGTCATGACTGATATGGACTAACATTACATAGCCTATTTGTCACAATTGCGCTTTGAATGGCATTTTTTTTGTGCTTCTTTCTTAGCATCATATTACCCAAACACCAATGACATTATGGGTACTTTTTTTTAACCTGTTTATTTACAAAAAAATGTTAATGATTGAAAATATAAATAACCAGATCTACATAAAAATGTGTAAGATGGTGAGAGAAGACAGTTATGTGGTACAACTACAAAAATACTTACAGTTGCTGTCTCCAATTTTTTCAAGACCCTTTGGTACCGAACTTTCCCAAGAGTCTCAAACTCATCCTTTGTCAGCACTTTTGTTCCAGTAGCTTCTCTCAAAGTACTGTAATGTGTACAAGAAAAGGTAAAATTATCTTAAAGAATATATTGGATATTGAGGTACTGTAATTAAATGTACTTATATGGAACATAATTATTTACTTCATTAGTATATCTTGTATTCTTATCAGTGATATATACTCGTTTATCTAAGATGGCTGAAGGTTCTGGAAGTTATGGGGAAAAATAATAAATTACACTATCCGGAAACAATAAATAAAATAATAAATAACACTATCCAGAAACAATAAATAGAATAAATAACACTATCCTGAAATCATAAAAATAATAAATTACACTATCCAAAATCAAAAAAATAATAAATAACACTATCCTGAAACCATAAAAATAATAAATTACACTATCCAAAAACAAAAAATAATAAATACACTATCCTGAAACCATAAAAATAATAAATTACACTATCCAAAAACAAAAAATAATAAATACACTATCCTGAAACCATAAAAATAATAAATTACACTATCCAAAATCAAAAAATAATAAATACACTATCCAGAAACAATAAAAAATAATAAATACACTATCCAGAAACAATAACAAATAATAAATAACACTATCCAGAAACAATCACTTCAAAGTTCAGACCGCAGTTTAAAATCATCTTCCAGAGTAGGTCAACAATCAAACCATGTATGTCTTCAATGCAGCAGAAACTGCTCAGACTGGTCTGGTCAGCTATCTCTGCATCCTTTTTAACAAGTGATGATGATCACATAGTCTGTGACATCAATGCATGAACAAATGAACAGCTATATATACTTATTTATTTTATCACATCCAATCATATATTACCTTATATACACAGTGTATACAGTGCTCACAGTTATGTAAGTTAAAAGATTAATAATTAAACATATTAAAGTAAGTTAAATGGTAGAACAAAGAAGCACAAGTAAAATATTAGTTGTCATCATCAAAGATTTAAAATACAAATTATGTCAAAAAACAAAGAAAAAACAGATTCAAAATGGAAAATATATGACTGATAAAAGAAAGAAGAGGAAGATTTACAATATAGATTATGGGGAAAAAAGGAAAGAATGGTTTATAATACAAATCTATCTATTGTCCTTTTGAGTCAAAGATAGCACATAGGACTGAAACTCTAGATACTTTATGTCTGATGATCTATGCTATCAAGTGTCAGACCTTTCACAGGACCCACAGTGATCTTACCACACATCTCTGTTCTGGATGGGCTGCTCAATCTCAGTAAGGAAGCTGATGCTATTGTTGCTGCCTCTTGCCTCAGTGTTCTTTTTATTGTTTCTCTAGGTCTGCACCTTTTTCTTTTATCTTCTGATTCCCACTTGAGGGCCTGCTTTGAGATTCTCTTGTTGTCTCTTCTCATCACATGGCCAACATATAACCACCTTTTTCTCTTAATTATCTATATTTTTAGATGCTTTGTTACTTCTCTTATTTCTGCACAATTCTTGAATTTTATAATACAATTACTACCTTATTAATAATGCAAACTTACTTGACAAACACACGTTCCTTTCTAATAAATGTTTTGCTGGCAGACATTAAAACTGATGACTAACTGAATTCAGGAATAAGTCGTCCACTTATCACGTAAAGCTTCTTACATACCATTTTTTTTTATTTTTTAATTTTTCCTTGAATTCAGGTTAGTATGATGTTAGGATGACAATGTTATGTGCATTAACAATGCTACAGATTCAGCAACTAAAACATTACCTAGTTCTGGCAGACTCCATCTCTTCAATATCTGTTGTCTCAATTGGAGACATGGAGCGGGGAGAGCTAACATCAGTCTGTGCAACTGAAACAAGACAATACAAAATACACAGCTTCCATCATTTTATTGTATGTATTGGACCTCACAGGAATTGAAAGTTTGTAGCTACTCAGCACTGAACAGGTTTATCACTTCTATCCTGTCAATTCCTTGTTAAGAAACACAGAAGATGAAAGGTACTGATGATGTTGTTGGTGATAATAGCTGATCAAGATGGTGCCAGTGATCATGATGATGGTAATGATATAATAATAACAATGATTATGGTAATATAATGATGATATAATGAGATTTAATGATAAGATTATGTTGGTGGAAGAAAAGGTGCTGACAGCAACAGAGCTGGAAGCAGTCAGTAACTCATAGCTGACGGATTGTGCCAGGATTAGTAAACCAGAACCATCCAGACCCTACTCCACCTCTTTGCAGTGCCTCTAAAAATAGAATAACTAGTATAGTGTGGCCAAGTAGGTAAGGATCAAAGAGGGAAGGCAACCTGGTACTCAAAAAAACCATGTTGAAGTTGGATGTGCTGGGTCGAATGTGCAAATTTCACATTTCTACAGCGAACACAAACACAATGCATCTACCCTCACTTTAACATCCTTTTAAGGACTGATGACAAAGAGGACAGTCAATTCATTTATTAGTCAACGGTGAATGCCAGGAAGAAATATGATGATGATGATGAAAATAGTGATCTTGATGGTACTGATGATGATAATTATAGAAACTACGATGATAATTGTGATATAGAATAAAATACATGCTTCAAAGCATGCTTCAAAAGATAGAGGAATAAATTGCTGGAAAAGGCAATGGAGCAAATATGGGAATATTCTGACTACATGAAAGCAGCCAAAGCGAACCAACAAAAATGTTGAATAAATTGACAGTAATGATGATGATTATATTGTCAGTAATAATGATGACCGATGATATCAGTGATAATAATGATAATGTTAATAATAATTATATTGATGGATGATAATGTTTATGAACTTCCGGTCAATATGGTTGATAGGCGGCAGGAATCGTTAAAGGCTGTGTCTGAAAAATGTTTCTTGTTTCAGTTTACTCAAATTCCAAGTCCAGCTTGCTGTCGAAGTTACTGAGTTAAGTGCTCTGTGTACACCATGAGCTGTGCTTTACATCTGTTTCGATCATGTTTCAATATTCTGATTGCTTATGATGAATGATGAAATTGTATGACGGGGAACAGATGGCTGTGTTCACTTTCTGTGCAGTTTCACCTTATGTCTTTTGGCGTGTACTGAGACTGCTATAATAGGAACTGCAGCTACCTTACTTTGTTTGGGAGATGAAATATTAAGTCGGATGATTCCACTGGCACGGGTGGTTGAACAATTATGGATTTTAATTCATTAGCAGTGATACTGAAGCCTTCCATAACCATAACCAATGTTTATTATAATAATAGAAAATGATGGTAATGATGATGATTAATGAAATGTTGAAACAATGATGATGACAGATATTTATGATTCATTTCCTCACATCCTCAAAAAATTACTGAAGACTTTTATGTACAGAATTCTATCTATCTATCTATTGACCTTTCGAGCCGTAGCCGGCCCATAGGACGTAGACCAAAATACACATTCTCCTATCTGAATTTTTGTTCTAGCAGTTTTCTTTTAAAGATATTTTATCAAATCTCGCCATCTGTTTCTGTTCTGTGCAAGCAGCTCTATCTCATTGAGGGAGCCGAATCCTGCTGCTCTTGTCTCTCGCATCAATGTTCTTCTCAGTGTCTCCCTGGGTCTTCCTCTTTTTCTCTTACCTGTTGTTTCCCATATGAGGGCTTGCTTTGCTATTCGGTTATTATCTCTTCTCATCACATGTCCAACATATGACCATCGCCTTTTCTTTATTACTGAAGATTGTATAGCAGAGTAGGCACGGATAGGAGTATATAATAGAGGGGAATGGAGAATAGGGAAATATAGATTAGGCACTTGCGCGAGGAAGGGTGTGAAAGAAAGTACACACCGGGAGATAGAGTATAGGGAAATATAGATTGAGCACTTACTTGTGCAGAAGAGAAAATGACGTAAAGTAAGGGGCATGACATGGCAGGGGGTTACGGTAGTGAGGTGACTAGAAGAGACTAGTCACTTGGAGCCAGAACATCGTACGGAGAGGACGTGCCGGTGGAGTGATTAACATCAGGGAGACGAACCGTTAGATATTGAAGCAGATAGAGCTAGGGAAGAATAGGAGGATGGAACGCAGGCAGGCCGATAGCTAGTGATAGGTAGAATAGGTTAGGGTGGTACGTTCGATGGGGAACGTACCGAAGTAGGGAAACGGCCGACAATGTAGTTAGAAAGTTTAGGTAAAGGACGACGAATGAAGGTCTAAGGTAGAATAGGTTAGTGTGGTGAAAGGAACTGTGATTGATAATTGGATTTTTAATAAATAGCTTCATTGATGTCATAGGATTACAAGAGAAGAGAAGATTAAAGAAACAAATAAAAAGGGCTCCAAGTAATAAAATAAACGAGTTTCGTGTTGTGATTATTTGATTTGATTGCTGAGGTAACAAAGAGATGTTCTACAAGAAGATGTTAGATATTTTAATAAATAGCTTCATTGATGTCATAGGATTACAAGAGAAGAGAAGATTAAAGAAACAAATAAAAAGGGCTCCAAGTAATAAAATAAACGAGTTTCGTGTTGTGATTATTTGATTTGATTGCTGAGGTAACAAAGAGATGTTCTACAAGAAGATGTTAGAAGTACTCCGGTCATGTGATTAGAGTGGATGAGAGAAGAAATCCTACTTTGTGGATATTAAAGTTTCTACAATGGTGTTCCTACATTACATATTAAAAGAACCCACTTATTCGCATACAAATGGCGCCGTGACCGTTCGAACCTGGATTGATTCAATAATACAAAACACGAAGTACATTTTAAAAGTGAAGTCACGAAAGCCATTTTAAAGGTGAAGTCACGAAAGCCATTTTAAAGGTGAAGTCACGAAAGCCATTTTAAAGGTGAAGTCACGAAAGCCATTTTAAAAGTGAAGTCACGAAAGCCATTTTAAAAGTGAAGTCACGAGGGCCGACTGAACTGATTCATGTGGGCCATCCTGATTCCTGTGGGCCATCCTGCATTCCTGTGAGACGTCCCGATACCTGAGAGACGTCCTGATACATTGGAGCCATCCTGATTCCTGTGGGCCATCCTGCATTCCTGTGAGACGTCCCGATACCTGAGAGACGTCCTGATACATTGGAGCCATCCTGATTCCTGTGGGCCATCCTGCATTCCTGTGAGACGTCCCGATACCTGAGAGACGTCCTGATACATTGGAGCCATCCTGATTCCTGTGGGCCATCCTGCATTCCTGTGAGACGTCCCGATACCTGAGAGACGTCCTGATACATTGGAGCCATCCTGATTCCTGTGGGCCATCCTGCATTCCTGTGAGACGTCCCGATACCTGAGAGACGTCCTGATACATTGGAGCCATCCTGATTCCTGTGGGCCATCCTGCATTCCTGTGAGACGTCCCGATACCTGAGAGACGTCCTGATACATTGGAGCCATCCTGATTCCTGTGGGCCATCCTGCATTCCTGCGAGACGTCGTGAACCTGAGAGCAGCTCGGAGATTGAGAGTACAGACCTGTCGTCAAGAAACCGGGCAACGCTGGACTCAACAGGGACAAGCCGGTCGGCGAAAACCAACAGAACAATCTCCAAGGTGAGATGAATAGAACATTTCAATTAAAGTAAGAATTCCAGGAGAACATTGCAATTAAAGTAAGAATTCCAGGAGGACATTCAATAAATTGTGCTGAACATTTTAGTTTTAATTTAAATTAAATGTTTTTATCCACAGAGTAGTTAGGAAGTGTAATATTCTATTATAGTTAATTAATTAAGTAGATGTAATAATATATATTGTGTGTGAACGGAAACAAGACAAATATTGTAAATATTAGACGTGTCCTTGATAAAAAATTTTTTAGCGAAAGCAATTGATGCCTTATAGTGTAGGACTGGGGGTGGTTATAAAAGAAGGGAGGTAGATTAAGTTAGGGACTCTGATCAGGGACACGTGTAATATAAAAATCCATGAAATAAATAAGTGTATTGAAAGAATGAAAGAGATATTGTAGAATTGGTAGACAGAGGTATAGTAAATAGGGATATATGAATAACAAATATATAAAGTGGAAAATTTTGAATACAAATCGATATTAAAGGCTACACAGTAAATATAAGAGTAAATATCACGGAGAAAGGATAATCTATCTAAATGGCAAGGAGAGGAAACAGAGGGATTGAGTCATTGAGCCAGGAAGAGACTATGAGCCAAACCATGCAGATGTTAGGAAGGGCGATGGAGAGGCTGGGAGAGAATTTACAATCTCAGGAGATAACTAAGAGAATTCCTATTTTCTCCGGTGAAGCAGAAAATTTTAATGCATGGGCAAAGGCAGTTGAATTTTGGTGCCGAAATAAGAAACTACCGCAAGCAGAATGGAAGGACATAGCATTGGCTACCAGTAGCGGAGGGGTGACAAATTGTATTAGGAGAAGGATTGAAGAAATGGGAGATGAAACGTGGCAAGACTTTATTTCCCATCTTGCAAGACGATACGCACAGTATAAAGATGAACAACATGCAATTATAGCATTAAGGACAGTGCAACAGCAGAGAAATGAATCTATTCAGGATTATGGAGACCGCATAATGACAATAGCAGATCAAGGTTTTGGGCGGAACACTAATACTGAACAAGTTGACAAGATATTGGTAGCATCATTCATTACAGGATTAAGAAGTAGAGGACTGAAGTTACATTTAGCCAGGAAGTCGAATGCTAACCTGTCGAAAATTATAAACGCAGCAATAGAAGAAGAGAGCTTAGTGCAGAGATTTAATGACAACCAACCAGTACGTTTCGAGTTAAATAGTCCTAGCAGACCAAATAACCAAAGGGACACAAATCAGACGAGGGGGATAGAGAGAGAACGACACCATAGTCAACCATTAAATACCATACAGGAGACCAGGAGATGTTATAAATGTGGAAGAATAGGACACATTGCAATACAATGTCAGTTGATAAATGATAGATAGGCTAGACAGAGAAGATATCCGTCGGTGACGACACAAGGAGAACATCAAATGGCGGAAGGGGGAGGCAGATATTCGACGACAGGAAGTGGAGAGAAATATACAACAGCAGAAAGAAGAGGAAATTATCATAGGGAGGAGAAGAGGAGAGATGGTTCGAATTCGGGAAATGTCAGGGGTGCTCAAGGGGGAAGGCGACCGTGAGCACCAGAAGAATGCCAAATACGAAGAGGATGAAATTGAGGAGTGACCCATGCTCATGTCTTGTACAGATTGGCAAACAAAAATGTAGAGCGTTAATAGATACTGGAGCAAGTGTTAGTGTGATGAAAGGAAGTATATTTAGATCACTAGGGAAGAATATTCCTCTTCACAGAACGCAGAGTAGGTTAGAAGCCATAAATGGACAAATCTTGAACGTGATAGGTAAGGCGGTGTTGCAGATAAGAGTAGGTGGACGATCTATGAGGCAAACATTTATGGTAATAGAAGGGATGAACCGTGCTATGATATTGGGAAGAGATTGGATGCATAGAAATAAAGTCATAGTCAACTATGGGACACAAAAACTACATATAGGAGATAAAGAGATACAGATGGAGGACGACATGCATATAGTAACCTTAGCCAGGGCAGAGAAAGATATAACGTTGAACCCTCAAAAAGTGCATATAGTATTAACTAAAATGAAGAAAAACGACTATATTACACCAGGTCAAGTGCTTAATACAACAAGAGCTAGCCAGGACATAATGGAAGATCCAAACATACAGATAATTGATGGTATAGTGAAAATGACGGAAAATCAGATAATCCCTGTGATGGTAATAAATCAATCAGGCAGGACAATAAAGATAAAGAAGGGTAAGGTTATAGCGCAGATTCACCTACAACATCAAAGGAAGGATGTAAACACAGTGGCAGACACACTAGAAGGAACGACGCTGCGGAAAGAGAAGGTATCGGGTAAACATAAACTTACCAAGGGCATACAAGAGAAGAGAATCTCATTGTCAGAAGAACGAGAGAAGGAATTAATACAACAAATACAGCCTCATGAAGATAACAAACAAATAATACAAGAGTTGGTGCTGAATAACCACGATATCTTTGCATTGACAGATTTTGAACTAGGAAGAACGAACACAGTACAAATGGATATAGACACAGGAGGGGCAGAACCAACCAAGATAAGAACATATAGAACACCTCTAAGAAGCAGAGAGATAGTAGAGAAAGCTATAGAGGATATGTTAAAGGCAGGAATAATAACTAGAATAACTTCCCACTGGTCGTCACCGGTAGTAATAGTAAAGAAAAAAGACGGATCACAAAGGTTCTGTTGTGATTACAGAGCATTGAATAAAATTACGAAAAATATTAGTTATCAAATGCCGCGAGTGGACGACATAATAGCTTTATTCCAGGGCATAAATTGGTACAGTATAATGGATTGTAAGGCCGGATTCTGGGCCATTGAGGTAAAAGAAGCAGTAAAGCATAAACTTGCGTTCAATACACATGTGGGAACGTTCACTTGGAATGTCATGCCTTTTGGTTTAAAAGGAGCGCCAGCCACTTATATGGGACTTATGAACCAAGTACTACAAGGGTTGGATACATTTGCACAGGCCTACATAGATGATATCATCATATTCACCAAGGGATCGAAACATGAACACCTACAACATTTAGAACGAGTGTTTGACAGATTGAGGCAACACAATATAAGATTAAAAATAAGTAAATGTCAATTTTTGAAACACGAAGTAAAATACTTAGGGTTTAGGATAAATGACAAGGGAATTATGCCGGATGATGAAAAGATCAAAGCCATTAAGGATATGGCACCACCTACGAGGGTAAAAGAAGTAAGAAGTTTCTTGGGAATGTGCGGTTACTACAGAAGATTTATACAGAGATTCGCGGAAATTGCTGAACCATTAACCACATTAACTAGAAAGTTTCAGAGGTTCAAATGGACACCACAATGTCAGAAGGCGTTTGAAACACTAAAGGAAGGGCTAACGAGAATACCGATGCTGGCACACCCAAACAAAGAAGGTAGAATGATATTATATACAGATGCATCAGATACAGCCATAGGGGCATGTTTAGTGAATGAAGACATAGACATCAACAAATCCATTGAAAAACCAACCATACAAGAACACCCAATATATTTCTTATCACATAAATTAAGTCGAACACAAGTGAAGTGGGCCACGATTGAAAAAGAAGCTTATGCCATACATTATGCAATACAGAAATTACATTTTTATTTATATGGAAATACAGTAGTTATAGTAACGGACCACAAGCCGCTGAAATCAATCCTAGACGGGCCTATCAACAACAGGAAGATAGATATGTGGTCATTATCAATACAAAATACTGGAGCAGTAATTGAATATATAGAAGGGGCAAAGAATATATGTGCAGACTGGTTGTCCCGATTACCAACGACAAGAGAGAACGGGAAAGAGAACATAGATTCATGCACTGATATAGATGACAGAACGTTTCAAGTTAACATAATAAATACGAACCAAATACGACCTGGGAGGATAACAGACATAGATGAACACACATTGAGTGGCAGGGAACAGGTAAATCAGGATTACCCAATATGCATAACCAGAGAGGAACAACAGAAAGACGAAGGATTGAAGATCATCATAGATGAGTTAAATAGAGGAATGAACTGCAAATGGAAACATTTCCATATAGATCAGAAGGATGGAGTACTAACATATATAGATCCAAAAGAGGGGAAACAGCCTAAAATATATATACCAATTCACCTCAAGATACAGGTACTGAAGGCATATCATGATCAAAACGGACACATGGGTAGGGATAAAGTGATAGACGCTATTAAGATCAAATACTACTGGCCGGGAATATATAGAGATGTCGAACAATATACTGGAAAGTGCAGATTATGTAAAACGAGAAATTTGATAGAAAATTCTGGACCAATGCAAAGTATGGATAAACAGTACTTTGCAATGCAAAAGATTAGTATGGACATAACAGGACCATTTCCCACCACAATATCAGGAAACAAATATATCCTACATATAACTGACTGTTATAGTAGATGGCCAGAAAGCTTTCCCATACCGAATAAATCGACGGATACAGTTATTAACATATTACTAAACGAATTCATCCCTAGATATAGTTGTCCGCAATGTATACTTACGGATAATGGAGGGGAGTTTACCAGCCAAAATTTTAAAGATACCTTGAGACAATTAAACATAAAACACATTCTAACTTCTACATATCACCCCCAAAGTAATGCAATCAACGAGAGACAACATCGCACATTAAATGATATACTTTCAAAAGTAACTAGAGGCAGAGAGGATGAATGGGAGGATAGGTTAAACCAAGCGTTATCAGCATTACGGGTGAATAGGAATGAGGGTACAGGTTTTTCCCCATTTTTTCTTTTATACGGTAGGCATCCAATGTTACCGTTGGATAATTTACTACAACCACGAAGAAGGTACCTAGGAGAAGAAATTCATGAGATAATTATACAACAAATGCATGAAACTCAAAGACTGGTGTGGAGGAATTTAAAAAGAGCTGAACACCGGAACATGAAAAAGGATAAAAATAAAGTGAATATTCCATATAACGTGGGGGACAGAGTATTCTATAAGAATCATACAGCTATTTCCAAACTAAGCCCTAAATGGAGAGAAGGATATATAGTAATAAAGAAAACAGGAGTATCCAATTATTTGATTAAACACATATATGGTAAGTTGGAAATAAGAACCCATGGGAGAAATATAAGAAAAGACGAGACCCTTTGGTCAGAACAGACAGAAGCACAAACAGGCAGACCACGAAGGAAATGCACACGGAGTATGAGAGAATCTACAGAAGAAAGCGAAGTCGATATAAAAGGTAACATACAGACAGAAGCGCAAACAGGCAGACCAAGAAGGAATTGCACACGGAGCATGAGAGAATCTACAGAAGAAAGCGAAGTCGATATGAAAGGTAACATACAGACAGAAGCGCAAACAGGCAAACCAAGAAGGAATTGCACACGGAGTATGAGAGAATCTACAGAAGAAAGCGAAGTCGATATAAAAGGTAACAGGCAGACAGAAGCACAAACAGGCAGACAGACCACGAAGGAATTGCACACGGAGTATGAGAGAATCTACAGAAGAAAGCGAAGTTGATAGGAAATGCGACGTACAGACAGAAATTATAACTACCACAGAAGAAAATGAGATGGCCACTGACGAAAGTATAATTTCCGCGGAAGAAAGTATAATTACCACAGAAGAGGAGAGATTAGAAAAAAGGGAATCCCGGGAGTCACTGTCCAATATTAGCGAAAATAGTGGTGAGAAGGAAATAGAGGCCCCATATCAAAACACAAGAAGCTGGAAGATACAAGAGCAAAACCGAAGTACAAATAGAGAAAAAATAACGACATCAGATACAACAATAAGAACCTTACCAAAGAAAAGAACAAGATTAAAGGACAGGCAAGGAAAAATATTAAATCAAGAGAGGGCAGAGCTAGTGACTGGGGGTAGGAGGAAGAGAAAAAGAGAGGAAAGTAAGGAGAGAAAGAGAGGGAAACTCGAAAGGAGTGAATACGAAGAAGCAGAAAAGAGAAGGAAGAGGTTGAATTCAAGAGAAGAAAGAAGGACGAGAATAAAGACCCGAACAAAGAAAGTTAACAGTAGTGGTAGGAGGAACAAAAGGAGCTATAGAAAGAAAAGAGATAATTAATTAGAACGATGAATAGTAAGGAGAGCAAAAGTGGCGAAGTACTAATCGGGAATGATTGGGCTACATAGAGCAAGCAGACATGACCTAATTATACAAGTGAGGAAAAGTCTGCTAGTATTAAGGATGGAAACGACACTAGAGAGCTATTATAGAGACAATAGGTATCATTGCGGAATGCAATGTACAAAAGGGGTAGTTGAGGTTTAGTCAGAGGAAATGGAAGAGAAGGTGAGAACCCGGAATGGGCAGGGAAGAGTGGAAGATATTGCGGAATGCAATGAGCGGAGAAGAAAAACCAGAATGGGTAGTGAAGAGTAGAAAACATTGCGGAATGCAATGAACGGAGAAGAAAAACCCGGAATGGGTAGTGAAGAGTAGAAAACATTGCGGAATGCAATGAACGGAGAAGAAAAACTCGGAATGGGTAGTGAAGAGTAGAAAACATTGCGGAATGCAATGAGAGGAGAAGAAAACCCGGAATGGGTAGTGAAGAGTAGAAAACATTGCGGAATGCAATGAGAGGAGAAGAAAAACCCGGAATGGGTAGTGAAGAGTAGAAAACATTGCGGAATGCAATGAACGGAGAAGAAAAACCCGGAATGGGTAGTGAAGAGTAGAAAACATTGCGAAATGCAATGAGAGGAGAAGAAAAACCCGGAATGGGTAGTGAAGAGTAGAAAACATTGCGGAATGCAATGAACGGAGAAGAAAAACCTGGAATGGGTAGTGAAGAGTAGAAAACATTGCGAAATGCAATGAGAGGAGAAGAAAACCCGGAATGGGTAGTGAAGAGTAGAAAACATTGCGGAATGCAATGAGATGAGAAGAAAACCCGGAATGGGTAGTGAAGAGTAGAAAACATTGCGGAATGCAATGAGATGAGAAGAAAACCCGGAATGGGTAGTGAAGAGTAGAAAACATTGCGGAATGCAATGAGATGAGAAGAAAACCCGGAATGGGTAGTGAAGAGTAGAAAACATTGCGGAATGCAATGAGATGAGAAGAAAACCCGGAATGGGTAGTGAAGAGTAGAAAACATTGCGGAATGCAATGAGAGGAGAAGAAAACCCGGAATGGGTAGTGAAGAGTAGAAAACATTGCGGAATGCAATGAGAGGAGAAGAAAACCCGGAATGGGTAGTGAAGAGTAGAAAACATTGCGGAATGCAATGAGATGAGAAGAAAACCCGGAATGGGTAGTGAAGAGTAGAAAACATTGCGGAATGCAATGAGATGAGAAGAAAACCCGGAATGGGTAGTAAAGAGTAGAAAACATCGCGGAATGCAATGAATGGAGAAGAAAACCCGAAATGGGTAGTGAAGAGTAGAAAACATTGCGGAATGCAATAAACGGAGAAGAAAACCCGGAATGGGTAGTGAAAAGTAGAGATAGTGCGGAATGTAAGGAGAGGAGAAGAAAACCCGGAATGGGTAGTGAAGAGTAGAAAACATTGCGGAATGCAATAAACGGAGAAGAAAACCCGGAATGGGTAGTGAAGAGTTGAAGATGTTGCGGAATGCAATGAACGGAGAGTTGGAGATATTACGGGATTGTTAGTTAGTTGAGAATTTTCAATGTAATGTTATTAATTTAAAGATTGAGTATTATTAATTTAAGGAATGGAAAGGTTCATTGGAACCCATTATGTTGAGAATTCTTAGTTGATGATAGTTATAGTGATTTATACGAGAATATTATAGATGGGAGTGTCGAAACAGAACGAGTGAAATATTATTGGGAGTATGGTAATTTAGGGGGAGATGAGATTAGTCGTTTGGAATGGAACAACGACTAAGCACAGGGAGGGCGTATTGTATAGCAGAGTAGGCACGGATAGGAGTATATAATAGAGGGGAATGGAGAATAGGGAAATATAGATTAGGCACTTGCGCGAGGAAGGGTGTGAAAGAAAGTACACACCGGGAGATAGAGTATAGGGAAATATAGATTGAGCACTTACTTGTGCAGAAGAGAAAATGACGTAAAGTAAGGGGCATGACGTGGCAGGGGGTTACGGTAGTGAGGTGACTAGAAGAGACTAGTCACTTGGAGCCAGAACATCGTACGAAGAGGACGTGCCGGTGGAGTGATTAACATCAGGGAGACGAACCGTTAGATATTGAAGCAGATAGAGCTAGGGAAGAATAGGAGGATGGAACGCAGGCAGGCCGATAGCTAGTGATAGGTAGAATAGGTTAGGGTGGTACGTTCGATGGGGAACGTACCGAAGTAGGGAAACGGCCGACAATGTAGTTAGAAAGTTTAGGTAAAGGACGACGAATGAAGGTCTAAGGCAGAATAGGTTAGTGTGGTGAAAGGAACTGTGATTGATAATTGGATTTTTAATAAATAGCTTCATTGATGTCATAGGATTACAAGAGAAGAGAAGATTAAAGAAACAAATAAAAAGGGCTCCAAGTAATAAAATAAACGAGTTTCGTGTTGTGATTATTTGATTTGATTGCTGAGGTAACAAAGAGATGTTCTACAAGAAGATGTTAGAAGTACTCCGGTCATGTGATTAGAGTGGATGAGAGAAGAAATCCTACTTTGTGGATATTAAAGTTTCTACAATGGTGTTCCTACATTACATATTAAAAGAACCCACTTATACGCATACAATATTAGTGGTTGATTGGCGATTTCTCTGATTTCCTCATTTGTTTTGAATTCGTTCCACGCTATACCAAGTATTTTCCTTAGACATTTATTTTCGAATGCGTTCAACTTTGTTTCTATATCTCTTGTTGTTTTCCAGCTTTCACACGCATACGTAAGGGTTGATAGTACATTTGATTTGAATAGCCTAAGTTTTGTGTTTGTGCTGATTAGTTTTGATTTTCACAACTTTTCAAGGCTTCTGAAAGACTTTGCTGCTTTAGCTATTCTGATTCTAATTTCTTTACTTGTATCCCCTTCTCGATCAATGTGACTTCCAAGATAGATAACGTGATCGATCTCTTCTACTTTTTTAAAGAATACAAAATCATAAATGAACTTGTAAACATGACTCACTGAGAGGGTCATATTTATAAATATACACCGGATGATTGTCACCCAAAGAGCACAAAGCCAGCATGTGATCTCGTGGATGGTAGTGGACATCAGTTACTGGCTTCTGGTAATTCAACTGTGTGTAGACAGCAACCTGGTCACCTGTATTTATAAGTATTTCAATATGTATATAATTTCCTTATTTATTTTCAAATCCATAAAACATATCAAACAACATATATAGTACAGATAATGAAAGATAACTGAAAATATAGGTCATAACTTTAACATGTGAGCTGTAAACCAGCTTTTGTATTTTGCCTGTCTCACCATTGTTAATATTTGCCATGAGATAATACTGGATTACATTTTTTGTTTCATCACAAATTGAAAAGTTCATGACAAACCACCCAAGATGCACAAGTTTCCCTAACAACTAATCATAGAAAAGTTGTTAGTTTATTGGTACACATTTTTAAGTCCATCAATAAAGTTACTATTTAATTCTCACAAACTCTCTAACACGGCTTGCAACAACAGAAATGTGTTTGTATACGTATGTCAACTGCATAATGAAGAATAAATAAAATAAAATGAGGATAAAAAATACAGTATCAAAAAATCAAAGCCAACAAGAATAAAAATAATCAGATAATTAATCATTGCTCTGTCAATAGAGGAACACTTTGGAGATAATAAGATATGAACACTGGAATCCATAGATTTTATGTGCAGCTAATACAGACAAAGTAATAGTTTTATAAAGCTTGATTAGAATAAACAAAAGACACACATCCAACAATTGCTAGTTTCATGAAAAACAGTGAGCGAAACAAAGATATACAATTATATGATTTTGGTGTGCACAGTTTAAAAACACACATACCTAGCTCAAAGTATTATTCTTCCCCTGTGATCCTCCAACACCAACTCCTCTTCATTATCCATCAATAAAAGGGTCTTAAGTGGGCTAGTTACATTGCCTTGTGATGTACAGCAAGCTATGTTATCTGCCCCTTTCAGTCCAAACCCCCCAATTGACTTCAACATTGTATTTTTGACACTGGGCTACTTTCTCTCTTTGATCCCTGACCAGACAGGTTAGTCAGTTTCTACAGGGAGGTGTATTAGGGTCCTGATTAGTTCTGTTCTCTACTAATCCTAATGTAAGTAGGTCACCACCAGGTGTTCAGTTCAGAGTTTTTATTTCAATAAACAAACATTATTAACCCCATTTTGATTCTTCTTATTCTTCAGCGATCCGTTACTGCTATGTATTTAGACATAAGACCAGCAAGGGGTCATGAACAAGATGGTGTGTTTGAGGTCTTCACACCGGTTCCCTACAACTCATCCTGCAGGGTTGTTTCTGTGGGTCATATTTGTGATCTTAGAGTGTTGAGAATGCTGTAGTCCTGTAGGACAAGCTCTACCCCAATGTGGTTCAAATCCCAGACAAGTTCTAATCTGGTCACCTGCTCTCCATATTCATTTATTAAGGTAGCAACTCTATAAATATTTCATACATGCAAAATTAGTGATTGGAAGACTATCTAGTCAGCTCAGTGGTTAGTGAACTGGACTACTAGGAACAAGAGGTCAGGTTCAATCCTGATCGACGACTTCCATTTTCACCCAGCCTTAAAATGGGCACTGGGTTTTTTTCTGGGAAAGTAAAGTGGCATTGGGATTATACTGACATTATATCAAAAACCATATGCTTAGGTCTATAAAAAAAATATGGGCACTAGCACCATATTGCCTACATGCCATACAGTGTGATAGGGATCATTGTTATTTTTCTTTATATACAGTCTAATTAAATCTGTAAATGCTGCCATTTATGCTTCAGGATATTTACATCAATTTTTTTCAACAGCAATTGTAATGTTTACTTTAAAATCATCAATTTTAAATCAAAATTTTTTGGAAATTAGAGATATTTAATAAACTTGTTTAGCAAATATATGTGTCATCAAAAATGTTTGAAAAGATAAAATTGTACAGATAATTTTTGCACAGCCTGCAGAATGAGATGTATTTAATGTCCCAAGAATAAAACCCACCAGTATCTGTGTTCCAGGCATACATTCTGCCATCTTCACTTCCAGAGAAAACAAAACTGCCACATGGTGTGATTGTACTACAGATCTTCTCCTTCAGATTTTCAGCACCAAAATATTTTTGTATCACTCGCTGACTAGAAAGGAATGAGGAAAATATGGTACATTAAAATTACTGTTAGTACTAAATGTTCTAATAACTCATACTGTTAAATACATCACATTAATTGTTGTAGAGTAACTCATACTGTTAAATACATTACATTAATTGTTGTAAAGTAACTCATACTGTTAAATACATCACATTAATTGTTGTAGAGTAACTCATACTGTTAAATACATCACATTAATTGTTGTAGAGTAACTCATACTGTTAAATACATCACATTGATTGTTTTAGGACTAGATATGAATATCAAAAAGACTAAAACTATGATCATAAACAAAGAAAATACCCAAAACCCACAAGTGGATATCAAAATTGAAGGAATAGACCTTGAGACAGTTCAGAACTATAACTACCTTGGACATACTATAACCAGTGATGGAAAATGTACAACTGAAATAAACAAAAGAATAGGAATGGCAAAAAGTAATTTTAATGTCATGAAGGACATACTAACATCAAAACAAATAACACCAGAGCTAAAACTAAGAAACAAACGAGGAAATTAGAGAAATCGCCAATCAACCACTAATATCTTCAGTAATAAAGAAAAGACGATGGTCATACGTTGGACATGTGATGAGAAGAGATAATAATCGAATAGCAAAGCAAGCCCTCATATGGGAAACAACAGGTAAAAGAAAAAGAGGAAGACCCAGGGAGACACTGAGAAGAACATTGATGAGAGAGGCAAGAGCAGCAGGAATCGGCTCCCTCAATGACATAGAACTGCTTGCACAGAACAGAGACAGATGGCAAGATTTGATAAAATATCTTTAAAAGAAAACTGCTAGAACAAAAATTCATATAGGAGAAGGTGTATCTTGGTCTACGCCCTATGGGCCGGTTACGGCTCGAAAGGTCAATAGATAGATAAAACTAAGAATAGCAAAATGTTACATCTTCTCAATATTCCTATATGGTGCTGAAACATGGACATTAGACAAGAAAACAGAACAGAGAATTGAAGCCTTTGAAATGTGGATATATAGAAGAATAGGTAGAATTGGATGGAAGGAAAAGAAAACAAATGACAAAGTCTTAAAACAACTAAAAATGAAAAGAGAACTTCTGAACACAATTAGAACAAGACAAATGCGATTCTTAGGCCATGTTAAAAGACACAACAGCCTACTGAAAGTGATCCTGGAGGGGAAAATACAAGGTAAAAGAGGCAGAGGCAGACCAAGATTAACATGGACGAGTAACATCAAAAGATGGACAAATCAACCGATGACAACCTGCACCATCAAAGCAAGAGATAGAGCAAAATGGCGCTCCATGGTAGCCAACCTTCGTTGCGGAGACGGCACTCAATGATGAATGATGATGATTGTTTTAGAGTAAATCATACTGTTAAATACATCACATTAATTGTTGTAGAGAAACTCATACTGTTAAATACATCACATTAATTGTTGTAGAGTAACTCATACTGTTAAATACATCACATTGATTGTTGTAGAGTAACTCATACTGTTAAATACATCACATTGATTGTTGTAGAGTAAATCATACTGTTAAATACAGCACATTAATTGTTGTAGAGTAACTCATACTGTTAAATACATCACATTGATTGTTGTAGAGTAACTCATAGTGTTAAATACATCACATTGACTGTTGTAGAGTAAATCATACTGTTAAATACAGCACATTAATTGTTGTAGAGTAACTCATACTGTTAAATACATCACATTGATTGTTGTAGAGTAACTCATACTGTTAAATACATCACATTGATTGTTGTAGAGTAACTCATACGGTTAAATACATCACATTAATTGTTGTAGAGTAACTCATACTGTTAAATACATCACATTAATTGTTGTAGAGTAACTCATACTGTTAAATACATCACATTGATTGTTGTAGAGTAACTCATACTGTTAAATACATCACATTAATTGTTGTAGAGTAACTCATACTGTTAAATATATCACATTAATTGTTGTAGAGTAACTCATACTGTTAAATATATCACATTAATTGTTGTAGAGTAACTCATACTGTTAAATACATCACATTGATTGTTGTAGAGTAAATCATACTGTTAAATACATCACATTGATTGTTGTAGAGTAACTCATACTGTTAAATACATCACATCAATTGTTGTAGAGTAACTCATAGTGTTAAATACATCACATTGACTGTTGTAGAGTAAATCATACTGTTAAATACAGCACATTAATTGTTGTAGAGTAACTCATACTGTTAAATACATCACATTAATTGTTGTAGAGTAAATCATACTGTTAAATACATCACATTAATTGTTGTAGAGTAACTCATACTGTTAAATACATCACATTAATTGTTGTAGAGTAACTCATACTGTTAAATACATCACATTGATTGTTGTAGAGTAACTCATATGGTTAAATACATCACAATAATTGTGGCATGCCACAGGTAGGTATCGTAAATAGGGTTAATGGTAGGTTTATCCATTAGTTTATACATGTACAGAAATGATATGTTATCTCCAATAACAAAGCTTGCCAGTTATCGCTATGTACTGTACTCACACTCTCAGATCAAACATAAATATGGCATTATTACGTCCATGCACAAGAAGCCGCCGCCCACTGGGATGCATCATAATGAAGTTGATAGGTGTATCCTTCAACTCTGGGTCTTTGATCTCCATATATTTTGTCCAATCTCTCAAAAAATCTGTGACATGACAAGTCAATAGTCCAAGACAGTAATGTAAGAATATTACATAACAATTATAGTAATCAATGTTTAATAATACATAATTTTTATAGCAATAAATGTTTAA